>CM038355.1:22945858-22968358 GCA_021464625.1 Proterorhinus semilunaris | reverse complement strand
TACATGTCTCTCATGTTTCTTATACATGTCTCTCATGTTTCTTATACATGTCTCTCGTGTTTCTTATATATGTCTCTCATGTTTCTTATACATGTCTCTCATGTTTCTTATACATGTCTCTCATGTTTCTTATATATGTCTCTCATGTTTCTTATACATGTCTCTCATGTTTCTTATACATGTCTCTTATATTTCTTATACATGTCTCTCATGTTTCTTATACATGTCTCTCATGTTTCTTATACATGTCTCTCATGTTTCTTATACATGTCTCTCATGTTTCTTATACATGTCTCTCATGTTTCTTATACATGTCTCTCATGTTTCTTATACATGTCTCTCGTGTTTCTTATATATGTCTCTCATGTTTCTTATACATGTCTCTCGTGTTTCTTATACATGTCTCTCGTGTTTCTTATACATGTCTCTCGTGTTTCTTATATATGTCTCTCATGTGTCTTATACATGTCTCTCATGTTTCTTATATATTTCTCTCATGTTTCTTATATATGTCTCTCGTGTTTCTTATACATGTCTCTCATGTTTCTTATACATGTCTGTCATATTTCTTATACATGTCTCTCATGTTTCTTATACATGTCTCTCATGTTTCTTATACATGTCTCTCATGTGTCTTATACATGTCTCTCATGTTTCTTATATATTTCTCTCATGTTTCTTATATATGTCTCTCGTGTTTCTTATACATGTCTCTCGTGTTTCTTATACATGTCTGTCATATTTCTTATACATGTCTCTCATGTTTCTTATACATGTCTCTCATGTTTCTTATATATGTCTCTCATGTTTCTTATACATGTCTCTCGTGTTTCTTATACATGTCTCTCATGTTTCTTATACATGTCTCTCATGTTTCTTATATATGTCTCTCATGTTTCTTATATATGTCTCTCGTGTTTCTTATATATGTCTCTCGTGTTTCTTATATATGTCTCTCGTGTTTCTTATACATGTCTCTCATATTTCTTATACATGTCTCTCGTGTTTCTTATACATGTCTCTCATATTTCTTATACATGTCTCTCGTGTTTCTTATACATGTCTCTCATGTTTCTTATACATGTCTCTCATGTTTCTTATACATGTCTCTCATGTTTCTTATACATGTCTCTCATGTTTCTTATACATGTCTCTCATATTTCTTATATATGTCTCTCGTGTTTCTTATATATGTCTCTCATGTGTCTTATACATGTCTCTCATGTTTCTTATACATGTCTCTCATGTTTCTTATACATGTCTCTCATATTTCTTATATATGTCTCTCGTGTTTCTTATATATGTCTCTCATGTTTCTTATACATGTCTCTCATGTTTCTTATACATGTCTCTCATGTTTCTTATACATGTCTCTCATGTTTCTTATACATGTCTCTCATGTTTCTTATACATGTCTCTCATATTTCTTATACATGTCTCTCATGTTTCTTATATATGTCTCTCATGTTTCTTATACATGTCTCTCATGTTTCTTATACATGTCTCTCATGTTTCTTATATATGTCTCTCGTGTTTCTTATACATGTCTCTCATGTTTCTTATACATGTCTCTCATGTTTCTTATACATGTCTCTCATGTTTCTTATACATGTCTCTCGTGTTTCTTATACATGTCTCTCATGTTTCTTATACATGTCTCTCGTGTTTCTTATATATGTCTCTCATGTTTCTTATACATGTCTCTCATGTTTCTTATACATGTCTCTCATGTTTCTTATATATGTCTCTCATGTTTCTTATACATGTCTCTCATGTTTCTTATACATGTCTCTCGTGTTTCTTATATATGTCTCTCGTGTTTCTTATACATGTCTCTCATGTTTCTTATACATGTCTCTCATGTTTCTTATACATGTCTCTCATGTTTCTTATACATGTCTCTCGTGTTTCTTATATATGTCTCTCGTGTTTCTTATATATGTCTCTCATGTTTCTTATACATGTCTCTCATGTTTCTTATACATGTCTCTCGTGTTTCTTATATATGTCTCTCATGTTTCTTATACATGTCTCTCATGTTTCTTATACATGTCTCTCATGTTTCTTATACATGTCTCTCGTGTTTCTTATATATGTCTCTCATGTTTCTTATACATGTCTCTCATGTTTCTTATACATGTCTCTCATGTTTCTTATACATGTCTCTCATGTTTCTTATACATGTCTCTCATGTTTCTTATACATGTCTCTCATGTTTCTTATACATGTCTCTCATGTTTCTTATACATGTCTCTCATGTTTCTTATACATGTCTCTCATGTTTCTTATACATGTCTCTCATGTTTCTTATACATGTCTCTTATATTTCTTATATATGTCTCTCGTGTTTCTTATACATGTCTCTCGTGTTTCTTATACATGTCTCTCGTGTTTCTTATATATGTCTCTCATGTTTCTTATACATGTCTCTCGTGTTTCTTATACATGTCTCTCATGTTTCTTATACATGTCTCTCATGTTTCTTATATATGTCTCTCGTGTTTCTTATATATGTCTCTCATGTTTCTTATACATGTCTCTCATGTTTCTTATACATGTCTCTCATGTTTCTTATACATGTCTCTCGTGTTTCTTATATATGTCTCTCATGTTTCTTATACATGTCTCTCATGTTTCTTATACATGTCTCTCATGTTTCTTATACATGTCTCTCATGTTTCTTATACATGTCTCTCATGTTTCTTATACATGTCTCTCATGTTTCTTATACATGTCTCTCATGTTTCTTATACATGTCTCTCATGTTTCTTATACATGTCTCTCATGTTTCTTATACATGTCTCTCATGTTTCTTATACATGTCTCTTATATTTCTTATATATGTCTCTCGTGTTTCTTATACATGTCTCTCGTGTTTCTTATACATGTCTCTCGTGTTTCTTATATATGTCTCTCATGTTTCTTATACATGTCTCTCATGTTTCTTATACATGTCTCTCATGTTTCTTATACATGTCTCTCGTGTTTCTTATATATGTCTCTCATGTTTCTTATACATGTCTCTCGTGTTTCTTATACATGTCTCTCGTGTTTCTTATACATGTCTCTCGTGTTTCTTATATATGTCTCTCGTGTTTCTTATATATGTCTCTCGTGTTTCTTATACATGTCTCTCATGTTTCTTATACATGTCTCTCATGTTTCTTATACATGTCTCTCATGTTTCTTATACATGTCTCTCATGTTTCTTATACATGTCTCTCGTGTTTCTTATACATGTCTCTCATGTTTCTTATACATGTCTCTCATGTTTCTTATACATGTCTCTCATGTTTCTTATACATGTCTCTCATGTTTCTTATACATGTCTCTCATGTGTCTTATACATGTCTCTCATGTTTCTTATATATTTCTCTCATGTTTCTTATATATGTCTCTCGTGTTTCTTATACATGTCTCTCATGTTTCTTATACATGTCTGTCATATTTCTTATACATGTCTCTCATGTTTCTTATACATGTCTCTCATGTTTCTTATACATGTCTCTCATGTGTCCTATACATGTCTCTCATGTTTCTTATATATTTCTCTCATGTTTCTTATATATGTCTCTCGTGTTTCTTATACATGTCTCTCGTGTTTCTTATACATGTCTGTCATATTTCTTATACATGTCTCTCATGTTTCTTATACATGTCTCTCATGTTTCTTATATATGTCTCTCATGTTTCTTATACATGTCTCTCGTGTTTCTTATACATGTCTCTCATGTTTCTTATACATGTCTCTCATGTTTCTTATATATGTCTCTCATGTTTCTTATATATGTCTCTCGTGTTTCTTATATATGTCTCTCGTGTTTCTTATACATGTCTCTCATATTTCTTATACATGTCTCTCGTGTTTCTTATACATGTCTCTCATATTTCTTATACATGTCTCTCGTGTTTCTTATACATGTCTCTCATGTTTCTTATACATGTCTCTCATGTTTCTTATACATGTCTCTCATGTTTCTTATACATGTCTCTCGTGTTTCTGGTTTGTTGTCTGGTTTCTGCTTTTAGTCGAGTCCATCGATGTTCCGGCCTCAGCTCTGAAGCATCGATCGGCCGCTGATGGAGGTCACTGTGTGCCCTCCTTTCTGTGCCAGGCCCACGGCGCCTCACGCAGCCGGCCCGGGGGCACTGGGGGGCTCAGGGGGGGTTCAGGGGGGGGGGCTCACGGGGGGTTCTTGTGTATTGTATTGTGGGAAACATAAACCGTACTCGTTTTTTGAAGCTGCGTCTGTCCCGCGGATTAAAAAAAGTATCAACGAAAGAAACAAAATCCAAACGTCTGATAATTATGACGTTTGTGCCACAGGGTCCGGAACACGTGCATTTGAATAAACTTGCCTAATTGATCAAATCAGCAGAAAGAGATCACATCTGTATCACATCTGTATCACATCTGTATCACATCTGTATCACATCTGTATCACATCTGTATCACATCTGCGACTCTGGGCCAAAGGAAACAAAGCTGATCTTCATGTTTATTAAGTGTGTCCCGTCTGTCCCTCGCGCCCCCCCCCCCCCCCACGAGCCGCCGCGTTAGGTGTCGGTGCGCGCGCTGCGATGGGGCGACACTTTGGCGCAGTGGGTCAAAATGCGCGTAAAAGCCTCGTGTCTCCAAACGGCGGAGCACGTTCCCCCCGGTTCCCCCTCTGTCCCCGCAGCGTCAACGCTCCGGGTCGATACCGGGTTTAATCGAAGGGAAATGAAAGTAAATGGACGGTCCGTGTCCGGTACGAACGTGCGGGACAGATGTTCACAAAGAGTCTGATCACCGATCGATCCCTGAGATCCCGCTCATCCCCGCGCACAGATGTTCTCCTGAACCCGCGCGTTACCGGCAGCCTGTGTCTGTCTGACTGAACACGGCGGTGACACACGAGCCGTCCCGTACCGGGGAGTTTGCGGAGTGACACCGAACATCCCGCGCACACTCACCGATCTGCACGCTGCTCGGGAACGCCGCCTCCGCCAGAGCCCAGGCGCAGAATGTCACCGCCCGCAGGAGCCAGTCTCCGTCTCCTCTGCCGCGCGGTGTAATCCTCATGTTGACGCGCGGACCGTGGGAGAGGAGGCTAAACACGGGGAGCCCGCGGAGGAAGCATCCCGGGGAACAGGCGGCACAAAGCGGGGTTCACGACAGATCCATGTCCGGGCGGAAGAAAATCTCCTCCTCCTTCTGCCCGCAGTGTCCGCGCCGAGTCCGCGCCGAGTCCGCTCTGTGCGCAGCGAGCAGCGGTCACAGCAGCAGCGGCGGCGGCGGCGGAGGGGGGGAGGAGGGAGGGGGGAGAGGGGGAAGGAGGGGGGAGAGAGGGGGGAGGAGAAAGGGGGAGGAGGGGGGGAAGGAGAGGGGGAAGGAGGGGGGAGAGAGGGGGGAGAAAGGGGGAGGAGGGGGGGAAGGAGGGGGAGAAAGGGGGAGAGAGGGGGGAGGAGAAAGGGAGAGAAGGAGAGAGGAGGGGGGGGGGGGGGGGAGTCTGCAGACCGGAGCAGCCGCAGTTTCACGCCCCTCTGTTTAAACGTTAACATTTTGGACTCAATTATCCCTGTGTGACTTTTTATTTTGGGGAAATATATATATGTATGTGTGTGTGTGTGTGTGTGTGTGTGTGTGTGTGTGTGTGTGTGTGTGTGTGTGTGTGTGTGTGTGTCAAGTCACGTTTAGGGCAAACAGAACAGAATAGTAAAATGGTGAAAGTTTTCTCCAATATTATATTTTCCCAAAAAAACTTGTTTGGTTTCTCCAGTATAATGTTGTCTGCATTCTTCTTCTTTGCATTGAATTGAATAAACCACATTGCTTTGTTTGTGGAGTTTTGTCTTTGGGATGAACTCATGTTTGTCTCAGTGTGTTCGGTTTGTGGTTCACTGGAATCCTGAGCTGCCTAAAGATCCTCTGAAGTTCCTCTGAGACCCCGGCTACATACGGCACTACCTCCCGTTCTTCTGGGCTCTGGAGTCGGTCTGTCTGGTTCTTTGGGTCTTCTGGCCCTTTGTGCTTTAGTGGAGGACCAGTGAGGAGCCACAGTCTGAGAGGGCTCTCTGGACATGTGGCTCCTCTGTGGTCTTTCCTTCTGCACTGGTAGCACCTCTTTAGCTCCATGTCTGAGCGTCTAAACTTTAACAACATCTTTATTTCCATCTGAAAACATAAATGCCGTTAAACCTACGTCGTTCCTCGTGTTCCTCGTGTTCCTCGTGTTCCTCGTGTTCCTCGTGTTCCTCGTGTTACTCGTGTCTCTGACCCTCGGCTAGTGTCTCCGCCGTGTCTCGTGTCTTCTCTCCGCGGTGCAGACGAGGCGTTCAGGTGCGCTCGGGCTTCACCGGGTCATTAATGAAGCCGCGCTGCGTTCGAGTCTGTGGGGAAACACAACGCCTCCACCAATCAGAGCGGAGCGCCAGCAGATCGGCCAATTAGGCTCCAGCTGAGAGCGAGGAGACGGAGACTCTAAACCCGTGACTCTCGGCCAAAGCTCAAGTATCACGATCAGAATCAGAGCAGCTTCACAAACTAGGAATGTGTCTCGGTGCAAACGTGCGACATAAAAACATATAACACAGAATTAAGATAAAAATAAGCTGTAAAACTTTAAACTGTAAGGCTATAGGGGCGTAACAAATATTAATAAGATACAAAATACAAAGTTTTATGTGGTAAGACGACAACAATGGACTTAGAACAACAGTGGGATTATATTTACAGATGTGTATGAAGTCATAAAGTGATGAGTGATATCAGCGGGTCTAACCCTAACCGCTTAACCCCCGCCTGAACTGAGCACATTTTCTCCAGTTCGGCTTTACCCGAATCTAAAACGTTACAACCTATTGGCCCGAGTCATGCTTTTTCATCTGACTGGAGAAAACGTGGTCAGTTGAGGCGGGGGTTAAGGGGTTAAACTACATTGTTTAGACGTAGTCGCTGAAAACACAGATTTATATATTTTCCTCGTTTTGTCTCTTCCTGGTTCAGAGCTGCCGTCCCCTCACTGCTGCCCCCTGCTGGCCGCGCCCCCTCTCTCCTGTTTAATATTCCTCTCGCTGCGTCACTAACCATCCAAAGACTCTAGAGAAGAAGAGACGGAGGAAAGACCTTCTGCTCTGGAGGAAACAGGACAGGGGGAAAGACCTTCTGCTCTGGAGGACACAGGACAGGGGGAAAGACCTTCTGCTCTGGAGGACACAGGACAGGGGGAAAGACCTTCTGCTCTGGAGGACACAGGACAGGGGGAAAGACCTTCTGCTCTGGAGGACACAGGACAGGGGGAAAGACCTTCTGCTCTGGAGGACACAGGACAGGGGGAAAGACCTTCTGCTCTGGAGGACACAGGACAGGGGGAAAGACCTTCTGCTCTGGAGGACACAGGACAGGGGGAAAGACCTTCTGCTCTGGAGGACACAGGACAGGGGGAAAGACCTTCTGCTCTGGAGGACACAGGACAGGGGGAAAGACCTTCTGCTCTGGAGGACACAGGACAGGGGGAAAGACCTTCTGCTCTGGAGGACACAGGACAGGGGGAAAGACCTTCTGCTCTGGAGGACACAGGACAGGGGGAAAGACCTTCTGCTCTGGAGGACACAGGACAGGGGGAAAGACCTTCTGCTCTGGAGGACACAGGACAGGGGGAAAGACCTTCTGCTCTGGAGGACACAGGACAGGGGGAAAGACCTTCTGCTCTGGAGGACACAGGACAGGGGGAAAGACCTTCTGCTCTGGAGGACACAGGACAGGGGGAAAGACCTTCTGCTCTGGAGGACACAGGACAGGGGGAAAGACCTTCTGCTCTGGAGGACACAGGACAGGGGGAAAGACCTTCTGCTCTGGAGGACACAGGACAGGGGGAAAGACCTTCTGCTCTGGAGGACACAGGACAGGGGGAAAGACCTTCTGCTCTGGAGGACACAGGACAGGAGGTTTATTCAAGGGAGACCTGACCATTTCAGGGTGGCCTTTTATTGTGGGCAGTATAAGGTACACCTGTGCACTAATCATGATGTCAGATCAGCATCTTGATGTGGCGCACCTGTGAGGTGGGATGGATCATCTCAGCAGAGCAGAAGGTCTCACTATCACACATTTGGACTGATCTGTGAACAACGTTTGAGAGAAATGGTAATATTGTGAATCTGGAATGAATTTTAGATCTTTAATCCATCTCATGGAAAATGAAGAAACAAAGGTGTTGCGTTTATATTTTTGTTGAGTGTAGTATAATATAATATATATAATACAGTATAATATAATGTAATATAATAAATATAATATAATATAATATAAAATATATAATATAATATATTTAATATAATAAACATAATACTTGATTCATCTTCTGTACTCAGTAGTTGAAGTCTTCGAACGTTTCGCCTCTCATCCAAAAGGCTTCGTCAGCTCATTCCGCAGCTGAATATATGGACCAACGGGGAGGAGTTAGGGTTGGCTCCTCCCCTCTAATCACAGCTACCTCACCTGTGGGTAAACACCTTTAGTAGAGCGTCTCTAACGATCTGCTCACCTCAGTATCGGTCAGTCCTGTCCTATTCATAGATGATCACTGCCCAGTATCTGTCCTATTCATAGATGATCACTGCCCAGTATCTGTCCTATTCATAGATGATCACTGCCCAGTATCTGTCCTATTCATGGATGATCACTGCCCAGTATCTGTCCTATTCATAGATGATCACTGCCCAGTATCTGTCCTATTCATGGATGATCACTGCCCAGTATCTGTCCTATTCATGGATGATCACTGCTAATGACCTGCCTATTGTTCTTTTGTTGGCTGAGGGGCGTCTCCTTGGACTGGCCCCGCCCTGTCGGCTGTCCCTGAAGGAGATTGGAGTAAAGTGACGGGAGATTAAACCTGAGGCCATTCCGGTTCATGGAGGGATTTTCTTTCTTTAACTCCTCTTTCAAACCAACGTTCCTCTGTAGCTAAATGTGGACCTCCCCGTCCTCAGAGGAGTGGGTGGAGGCTTTGAGGTGGAGGTGCACCGCCTCCTCAAAGGAGTGGGTGGAGGCTTTGAGGTGGAGGTGCACCGCCTCCTCAAAGGAGTGGGTGGAGGCTTTGAGGTGGAGGTGCACCGCCGACTGAGGACCGCTTGTGCTTTCTCTTCTGTGGCGGCTTTGAAAGAATCAAGTTGACTCACTTGCAGCTCGTACGTGTCCTCGTCTGTCCCGCCACATTGGTGACCCCGACGTGAACATGATGGATCTGGTGGATGGAAGTGTTTGTCCTCAGTCATGGGCTCAGTCTCCCCGTCTCTCACGGCCTCGTGGTTCAGCATGTGGTGAGGACGACTCCAGATACTACTTGGTGGTTTGGGTCCTCTTCTTCTGCCCTGGATCAGCAGAGCACCTCTGGTGATCACCGAGGCCTCGCGGAGGAAGAGGACCGGGTCCTCTTCTTCTGCCCTGGATCAGCAGAGCACCTCTGGTGATCACCGAGGCCTCGCGGAGGAAGAGGACCGGGTCCTGCTGCTACCGGGCGATGGAGGATCCATTGTTGTAGCTGCAGTCGGTGTGAGGACCCGTCGTCGTGGGAACTCCCTGTGTCCCGCCGTGCACGTTCCAGATGTTGGGAAACGCAGTGGCTCAGTAGCAGCTGTGGTAACCGAGGTGATGCTGCTCTTCATTAAAGACTCCCCTTCAGGACTCCGGCTGGTCCAGATGTGCCGGGCCGCGGCGGTGGCAGATTTTCCCCGTCCAGCTGTGGTCAAGGCGCTGCCTACACGTAAGGCCGCTGACACCGTCGTCTGGACCGGACTGTTGCTTTTGATGGAGCTAAGTCTGCGTTAGCTAGTGCAGCTAACCCTGATCCAGATGCTGGCCGACGGGTTCCCTGGCCGACGGGTTCCCTGGCCGACGGGTTCCCTGGCCGACGGGTTCCCTGGCCGACGGGTTCCCTGGCCGACGCGTCTGACGTAGCTGTTGGGGCTGTTGTGGAGCAGTGGTGGCAGACGTTACGGGACGGCGAGCGTGAGAACAGGGAGTTTACGGCTGGACCATAAACCGCGGACGCCGTGGCTAAAGTAACGGAGCCTGGTGGACAGCAGCGCCACTTAGTGGCCATTTCTGAGTTTACTACTGACGTCCCGTCGTGGACTGGCTCTCCCGCTTCTAGAGACGGAGGTTTCTAAGATGGCGGCCGAGCAGCCTGGCCCTTCACTCCGTCGGATCAGGCCTTAAGCTTGAGGAGCATGTTCTGCAGGATGGAGGCCCCGCCCTGTAGTTCCAGCAGGAACCTTCTCTCAGCGTGCTGAAGGGCACCGCCATAACAAAGCCCCTCTAGAACCTTTTCAGATTCCAGCCAGGCGTTTGGACCATGTGCACGTAGATCTGGTTGGTCTTCTCCCGCCGTCATGTTTACTGTGGTGGACGACAGGGGAACCACCAGGTGGCCTGAGGTGGTTCCTCTGTCGTCCACCATGTCCACTGATGTGGTTAATGCGTTTCTTTCTGCTTGGGTCGTGATAATGTCTCCTCAGGATGTCTCCTCAGGATGTCTCCTCATGATGTCTCCTCATGATGTCTCCTCATGATGTCTCCTCAGGATGTCTCCTCAGGATGTCTCCTCATGATGTCTCCTCATGATGTTCAGACTGGACCATGTTCAGATTTCTAATGTCCACTTCATCTCCAGTGTCAAGAAATGTGGAAAAACGAAAGAATGGCGGCTGGGGGAGAACATTTGGGATAAAATGAGGAGGGTGTGAAAGAAACGGGGACTTTGGGTAAAAAAAGAGGAGTGACCCACAGGCCCGTTACTTCCTGATACCTGAGCGATTCTAAAACATGTGTCTAGAACCAGGAAGCAGAACAATCATGTGAGGAACATCTGCACACTCACAACCTCAGGTTCTTCTGTGACATGTGGGAAATGAATAAACTTTGTGGATGAAGCTGAAACAATAAAGTCACTTTAATCCAAAAGGGGGTGGGGGTGGGTACGGGGGGGGGTGGGGGTGGGTACGGAGGGGGGGGGGGGGGGTGAGGGGACTAAGGGGAAGGGCATCCGGGGAAGACATTCAGACCCCAGCCATGGTTCATGTAGACGGAATGAAGACAACTGACCTCGCGCTCCAGGACCTCCTCAGGCAGCGGGAGGGGGGGGAGAGGGGGGAGGGGGGGGATGGAGGGGGAGGAGGGGAGAGAGGGGGGGGTCCGGTGTAGGAAGCGGGGGCGTGGCCGGAGGTGGCGTCGCGGTGGTGGCGCCCTCTGCAGGCGGGAGCGTGAGCAGCGTCTGTCTGCAGAGTCACATGGTACAAACATTACAGCAGAGGCTCCGAAGCCTCTAAGCCCCGCCTTCACTGAGCACTCCAGTCTGGCTTTACCCAAATCTAAAAGCTGCTTGAAAAAACCCGTCAGAAAGTGATGAAAACATGTTACAAATGAGTTTGTAGGTTTGGGTAAAGCTGAAGGCGGGGGTTAAGAGGTTAATGAAAACTAATGATATGAGTGTTCACTGTGGAGGTCAAAGGTCGAACCGTCGTCCGAACATCAGAGTCAGATATTTAGGACCAGGTCAGAGTCACAGAGGTATTTATACTCATACTCATACTTATACTCATACTTATACTCATACTCATACTTATACTCATACTCATACATATACTTATACTTATACTCATACTCATACATATACATATACTCATACTCATACTCATGGGGCGACGGTGGCGCAGATGGTAGAGCGGGTCGTCTCGTGATCGGAAGGTCGGGGGTTCGAATCCCGCCTCCTGAAGGTGCACATTGTCGTTGTGTCCTTGGGCAAGACACTTCACCCTCCTTGCCTCCAGTGTCTGCGTACCCTGGTGTATGAGTGAGTGGCAGGTGGTGGGCCGATGGCGCAGACTGGCTGCCCCAGGGCAGCTGTGGCTGCAACAGCAGCTCACCACCAAGTATGGAGTGAATGAATAATGACGACAGTGTAGCGCTTTGAGAAACTTGGTAATACAGGCTTGTAAAGCGCAATATAAGTGTAAGGCATTATTATTATTATTATACTCATACTCATACTCATACTTATACATATACTTATACATATACTTATACATATACTTATACTCATACTCATACTCATACTTATACATATACATATACTCATACTCATACTCATACTCATACATATACATATACTCATACTCATACTCATACTCATACTCATACATATACTTATACTTATACTCATACATATACATATACTCATACTCATACTCATACATATACATATACTTATACATATACTTATACATATACATATACTCATACTCATACTCATACTCATACATATACTTATACTCATACTCATACTTATACTCATACTTATACTCATACTCATACTTATACTCATACTCATACATATACTTATACTTATACTCATACTCATACATATACATATACTCATACTCATACTCATACTCATACTCATACTTATACATATACTTATACATATACTTATACATATACTTATACTCATACTCATACTCATACTTATACATATACATATACTCATACTCATACATATACATATACTCATACTCATACTCATACTCATACATATACTTATACTTATACTCATACATATACATATACTCATACTCATACTCATACATATACATATACTTATACATATACTTATACATATACATATACTCATACTCATACTCATACTCATACATATACTTATACTTATACTCATACATATACATATACTTATACATATACTTATACATATACTTATACTCATACTCATACTCATACTTATACATATACATATACTCATACTCATACTCATACTCATACTCATACATATACTTATACTCATACTCATACTCATACTTATACATATACTTATACATATACTTATACATATACTTATACTCATACTCATACTCATACTTATACATATACATATACTCATACTCATACTCATACTCATACTCATACATATACATATACTCATACTCATACTCATACTCATACTTATACATATACTTATACATATACTTATACATATACTTATACTTATACTCATACTCATACTTATACATATACATATACTCATACTCATACTCATACATATACATATACTCATACTCATACTCATACTCATACTCATACATATACTTATACTCATACTCATACTCATACATATACTTATACTCATACTCATACTCATACTCATACATATACTTATACTCATACTCATACTCATACTTATACTCATACATATACATATACTCATACTTATACTTATACTCATACTCATACTCATACATATACATATACTCATACTTATACTTATACTCATACTCATACTCATACTTATACTCATACTCATACTCATACTTATACTCATACTCATACTCATACTTATACTCATACTTATACATATACTCATACTCATACTCATACTCATACTCATACTTATACATATACTCATACTTATACTTATACTCATACTCATACTCATACTCATACATATACATATACTCATACTTATACTCATACTCATACTCATACTCATACTTATACTTATACTCATACTCATACATATACTCATACTCATACATATACTTATACTCATACTCATACATATACTTATACTTATACTTATACTTATACTCATACTCATACATATACATATACTTATACTCATACTCATACATATACATATACTTATACTCATACTCATACATATACTTATACTCATACTCATACTCATACTCATACATATACTCATACTCATACTCATACATATACTCATACTCATACTCATACTCATACAGATACTTATACTCATACTTATACATATACTCATACTCATACTCATACATATACTCATACTTATACATATACTCATACTCATACTTATACATATACTTATACTCATACTCATACTTATACATATACTTATACTCATACTTATACTTATACATATACTTATACTCATACATATACTCATACTTATACATATACTCATACTCATACTTATACATATACATATACTCATACATATACTCATACTTATACATATACTCATACATATACTCATACTTATACATATACTCATACTCATACTTATACATATACATATACATATACTCATACTCATACTCATACATATACATATACTCATACTCATACTTATACTCATACTCATACTCATACTCATACTCATACTTATACATATACTCATACTCATACTTATACTTATACATATACTCATACTTATACATATACTCATACTTATACATATACATATACATATACTCATACTCATACTCATACATATACATATACTCATACTCATACTTATACTCATACTTATACTCATACTCATACTCATACTTATACATATACTCATACTCATACTCATACATATACTCATACTCATACATATACTTATACTCATACTCATACTTATACATATACTCATACTCATACATATACATATACTCATACTCATACTTATACATATACTCATACTCATACTCATACTCATACTTATACTCATACTCATACTCATACTTATACTCATACTCATACTTATACATATACTTATACATATACATATACATATACATATACTCATACTCATACTTATACATATACATATACATATACTCATACTCATACTCATACATATACATATACTCATACTCATACTTATACTCATACTCATACTCATACTCATACTCATACTCATACTCATACTTATACATATACTCATACTTATACATATACTCATACTCATACTTATACTCATACTTATACATATACTCATACTTATACTCATACATATACTCATACTCATACTTATACTTATACTTATACTCATACTCATACTCATACTTATACATATACTCATACTTATACATATACTCATACTCATACTTATACTCATACTTATACATATACTCATACTCATACTTATACATATACTCATACTCATACTTATACATATACATATACATATACTTATACTCATACTTATACTTATACTTATACTTATACTTATACATATACTCATACTTATACTTATACATATACTCATACTCATACTCATACTTATACTTATACAGATACTCATACTCATACTCATACATATACATATACTCATACTCATACTCATACTTATACTTATACTTATACATATACTCATACTTATACTTATACATATACTCATACTCATACTCATACTTATACTTATACTCATACTCATACTCATACATATACTCATACTCATACATATACTCATACTCATACATATACTCATACTCATACTTATACATATACTTATACTCATACTTATACATATACTTATACTCATACTCATACATATACTCATACTCACTCATACTCATACTCATACTCATACTCATACATATACTCATACTCATACTCATACATATACATATACATATACTCATACTTATACTTATACATATACTTATACTTATACATATACATATACTTATACTCATACTCATACTTATACTCATACTTATACTCATACATATACTTATACTCATACTCATACTTATACATATACTTATACTTATACATATACTTATACTCATACTCATACTTATACTCATACTTATACTCATACATATACTTATACTCATACTCATACTCATACTCATACATATACTCATACATATACTCATACTCATACATATACATATACTCATACTCATACTCATACATATACTCATACTCATACATATACATATACATATACATATACTTATACTCATACTCATACTTATACTCATACATATACATATACATATACTTATACTTATACTTATACTCATACTCATACTCATACTTATACTCATACATATACATATACATATACTTATACTTATACTTATACTCATACTTATACTTATACTCATACTCATACTTATACTCATACTCATACTCATACTCATACTTTTCCACAGGAATAAGCTAACACTAAACAGCCTCCGATTGTCCCTTTGAACCATCGCCATCTGTCATGTGACACCTGAGAACCCATCACAGACATATCCTGTATATGGCCCCGCCCCTGTGGCTCATGTGGGCGGAGTCACTGACCTGTCCTGAGCGAGTGACCTCATCACGTCGCTAAACTCCCGGTCCAGGGCGCGGTTCCGCTCCTGCAGACGCTGACGCCGATTTTCGTACGAGTTCCAGGGGCCCCTCGTCCTGTGGGCGGGGCTGTGGGGGCCCCTCGTCCTGTGGGCGGGGCTGTGGGGGCCCCTCGTCCTGTGGGCGGGGCTGTGGGGCTGGCCCCGGCTCCTGTGGGCGGGGCTGTGGGGGCCCCTCCTCCTGTGGGCGGGGCTGTGGGGCTGGCCCCGGCTCCTCCCCATGGCGGGCAGCATGTCCCGTGGCCTGACGATGGCTCCCGCCCCGGGGCAGATGTATCCCAGGTAACGGATCGTCCTCCTCTGTCCAGGGCCGTACACGGAGATGGTGCTGGTGACGGGGGGCGGGGCCCGGGCGGGGAAAAGCGGGAGACACGCCCACTCTGCGGGCATCCGGCACATCACCAGCCTCACGCCTGTTACCATGGAGACACGACGCGACAAACGTCCAACATGAGCTAAAGCTTTTTAAATCTGTCCCATAAAAAAACTCCAAATCCCATAATGCTTTGCTCTGACATCACGGTCCTGAACTCTAAACATGTGATCAGAAATATGAGTCAGCGCTTTAATGAAGGACAATGTTAAACATAAACGTTTATAGTTTCACTTCCTGACTGGACACTGACAGGAAGTGACATAGATAGAGGCAAACTATTTGAAACTGTTGCCGTGCCGACCAAGTTATGTCAATGGAAAATGAGTCGAACTGAACTTTGTCTAAGGCTGTGTCCGGATGTCCACCCTAGTCCCTAACCCTAGTCCCTAACACTAGTCCCTAACCCTAACCCTAGTCCCTAACCCTAACCCTAACCCTAGTCCCTAACCCTAGTCCCTAACACTAGTCCCTAGTCCCTAACCCTAGTCCCTAACCCTAGTCCTTAACCCTAGTCCCTAACCCTAACCTTAGTCCCTAACACTAACCCTAGTCCCTAACCCTAGTCCCTAACACTAGTCCCTAACCATAGTCCCTAACCCTAGTCCCTAACCCTAGTCCCTAACACTAGTCCCTAACACTAGTCCCTAACCCTAGTCCCTAACACTAGTCCCTAGTCCCTAACCCTAGTCCCTAACCCTAGTCCCTAACCCTAGTCCCTAACCCTAACCTAACCCTAACCCTAGTCCCTAACCCTAGTCCCTAACCCTAGTCCCTAACCCCTAACCCTAGTCCCTAACCCTAGTCCCTAACCCTAGTCCCTAACCCCTAACCCTAGTCCCTAACCCTAGTCCCTAACCCTAGTCCCTAACCACTAACCCTAGTCCCTAACCCTAGTCCCTAACCCTAGTCCCTAACACTAGTCCCTAACCCTAGTCCCTAACCCTAGTCCCTAACACTAGTCCCTAACCCTAGTCCCTAACACTAGTCCCTAGTCCCTAACCCTAGTCCCTAACCCTAGTCCCTAACCCTAACCTAACCCTAACCCTAGTCCCTAACCCTAGTCCCTAACCCTAGTCCCTAACCCCTAACCCTAGTCCCTAACCCTAGTCCCTAACCCTAGTCCCTAACCCTAGTCCCTAACCCTAGTCCCTAACCCTAGTCCATAACCCTAGTCCCTAACCCTAACCCTAGTCCATAACCCTAGTCCCTAACCCTAACCCTAGTCCCTAACTCTAACCCTAACCCTAACCCTAGTCCCTAACCCTAGTCCCTAGTCCCTAACCCTAGTCCCTAGTCCCTAACCCTAGTCCCTAACCCTAACCCTAGTCCCTAACACTAGTCCCTAGTCCCTAACCCTAGTCCCTAACACTAGTCCCTAACCATAGTCCCTAGTCCCTAGTCCCTAACCCTAGTCCCTAACCCTAGTCCCTAGTCCCTAACCCTAGTCCCTAACCCTAGTCCCTAACCCTAGTCCCTAACACTAGTCCCTAGTCCCTAACCCTAGTCCCTAACACTAGTCCCTAGTCCCTAACCCTAGTCCCTAGTCCCTAACCCTAGTCCCTAACTCTAGTCCCTAACCCTAACCCTAGTCCCTAACCCTAGTCCCTAACCCTAGTCCCTAGTCCCTAACCCTAGTCCCTAACCCTAGTCCCTAACCCTAGTCCCTAGTCCCTAACCCTAGTCCCTAACACTAGTCCCTAACCCTAACCCTAGTCCCTAACACTAGTCCCTAACACTAGTCCCTAACCCTAACCCTAGTCCCTAACCCTAGTCCCTAACCCTAGTCCCTAACACTAGTCCCTAACCCTAACCCTAGTCCCTAACCCTAGTCCCTAACCCTAGTCCCTAACCCTAGTCCCTAACACTAACCCTAGTCCCTAACACTAACACTAGTCCCTAGTCCCTAACCCTAGTCCCTAACCCTAGTCCCTAACACTAACCCTAGTCCCTAACCCTAGTCCCTAACCCTAGTCCCTAACACTAACCCTAGTCCCTAGTCCCTAACCCTAGTCCCTAACCCTAGTCCCTAACACTAACCCTAGTCCCTAACACTAACACTAGTCCCTAGTCCCTAACCCTAGTCCCTAACACTAACCCTAGTCCCTAACCCTAGTCCCTAACACTAACACTAGTCCCTAGTCCCTAACCCTAGTCCCTAACACTAACACTAGTCCCTAGTCCCTAACCCTAGTCCCTAACACTAACCCTAGTCCCTAACCCTAGTCCCTAACACTAACACTAGTCCCTAGTCCCTAACCCTAGTCCCTAACACTAACCCTAGTCCCTAGTCCCTAACCCTAGTCCCTAACACTAACCCTAGTCCCTAACCCTAGTCCCTAACACTAACACTAGTCCCTAGTCCCTAACCCTAGTCCCTAACACTAACCCTAGTCCCTAACCCTAGTCCCTAACACTAACACTAGTCCCTAGTCCCTAACCCTAGTCCCTAACACTAACCCTAGTCCCTAACCCTAGTCCCTAACACTAACACTAGTCCCTAGTCCCTAACCCCTCATTCACTACATAGACCCGCACTGTAGAGTCACTGATTCTGTTGGCGATTCGGACAGAAGCCGCAGATACACACGTAATACATGTTTTTTTTAAATCACTCCAGCGTTAGCTCAAAGATGTGCAGAAAGTCGGTCAGGTCTGAAGCAGAATGAGTGGCTGCAGCTAAAGTCGCTAAACTCCAGGAATAAAGTATTTCTGCGATAAAGACCAAACTCATGAAACAGAGGGATATTTATAAATACGAGTCAGATACGTTTTATTTTAACTTGGATTTTATATGAATGGCTTGGATTATTTGAGAGGAAGCTATCGGTCATTTAGCAGCTCGAGCTAAAGGTTAGCCGCTAACGCTAGCATGTTTCACCATAACCGTTTATATTTAAGTCATTTATTCAGGATAAATACAAACGATTGAAACATCTGATTTCATTCCGTCGTGTTTAGTTCAAAGACCTGTTGCTGTCGGTCGTTCTTCTCCGACTCTCGCAATGCATTGTGGGACATATTGACCCGTTTAGTGACCGCTGATGCTCGCTACTTTTCAGAATGCATTGTGGGACATTTTGAGTGCACTACTTTGTCCCTCTGGAAATTCGGACACCCCTACAACATGCTTAAACGTTCAAATAAAAATAATCATTAATCATTAAAATAAAATGATCATTATGCTGAGGTTCTAAAGGTCTGAGGTTCTAAAGGTCTGAGGTTCTCATAAGTCACATGTTCATGGTCTCCTGCTCTAACGTTAGGAGTGGAACCTGTGACGACCGTCTCTTACCTTCGTCTAAGTCCTCGTCCGGCCTCATGATCCACACGTGTCCAAGTCCTGGAGGAAACACAAACAACAGGTTTCTATGGCAACGGTTCAGAGGAATATCTTTCAAAACAGACGTCACTATGGAAACGCTCACGAGTCGACTTTAAAATGACTTTAGCAACAGATGTTTCCAGCTGTTTCTGGTCCAGACCTTTGGAGACTTTACTGTAGGTCAGAATGAGCCTCATATAAATGCCTCATTTTAGAGAAATATCAAAAATACATTAAACCATTTTCAAATGTTTTACTTCAATTATTGAAACGTTACTTCTTTGTAATGGAAGGGGGGCCCGGGCCTTGGCCCCTGACTGAGGGTGACCTCCTGCCTCTCTGGGACATCAGGAACATCCAACACTGAGAAGCTTCTCTGGACCATCAGATGTGGGTCGCCTGGTTCAGAACGTCTGCTTCCTGTTATGGGGACTGACATCCGGGCAAACTGTCAGGAGCAGAGGGCAACCTGTCAGGAGCAGAGGGAAAAGTGTCAGGAGCAGAGGGCAACCTGTCAGGAGCAGAGGGAAAAGTGTCAGGAGCAGAGGGCAACCTGTCAGGAGCAGGAGGCAAACCGGATGTCGGTCCCTGTTTTTTTTCCTTCAGTGTCTCCCCTTAATCTGTGATAATATTATGACGCTGCTGCAGCAGAATGAGCTCATCTCATTGAGAGAGAGGGGAGAGAGGAGAGGGGAGAGAGAGGGGAGAGAGAGGGGAGAGAGAGAGGGGAGAGAGAGGAGGGAGAGGAGAGGGGAGAGAGGGGAGAGAGAGGGGAGGGGAGAGAGAGGAGGGAGAGAGAGGGGAGAGAGGGGAGAGAGAGGGGAGGGGAGAGAGAGGGGAGAGAGGAGGGGAGGGGAGAGAGAGGAGGAGAGAGAGGGGAGGGGAGAGAGAGGGGAGAGAGGAGGGAGAGAGAGAGGAGGGAGAGGAGAGGGGAGAGAGGGGAGAGAGAGGGGAGGGGAGAGAGAGGAGGGAGAGAGAGGGGGAGAGAGGGGAGAGAGAGGGGAGAGAGGGGAGAGAGAGGGGAGGGGAGAGAGAGGAGGGAGAGAGAGGGGAGGGGAGAGAGGGGAGGAGAGAGGAGGGAGAGAGAGGGGAGAGAGAGAGGGGAGAGAGGAGGAGGGAGAGGAGAGGGGAGAGAGGGGGAGAGAGAGGGGAGGGGAGAGAGAGGGGAGAGAGGGGAGAGAGAGGGGAGAGAGAGGGGAGGGGAGAGAGAGGGGAGAGAGGAGGGGAGGGGAGAGAGAGGAGGGAGAGAGAGGGGAGGGGAGAGAGAGGGGAGAGAGGAGGGAGAGAGAGAGGAGGGAGAGGAGAGGGGAGAGAGGGGAGAGAGAGGGGAGGGGAGAGAGAGGAGGGAGAGAGAGGGGAGAGAGGGGAGAGAGAGGGGAGAGAGGGGAGAGAGAGGGGAGGGGAGAGAGAGGAGGGAGAGAGAGGGGGGAGGGAGAGAGAGAGGGGAGAGAGGAGGGAGGAGAGAGAGGGGAGAGAGAGAGGAGGGAGAGGAGAGGGGGAGAGAGGGGAGAGAGAGGGGAGGGGAGAGAGAGGAGGGAGAGAGAGGGGAGAGAGGGGAGAGAGAGGGGAGAGAGAGAGGGGAGGGGAGAGAGAGGAGGGAGAGAGAGGGGAGAGAGGGGGAGAGAGGAGGGGAGAGAGAGGGGAGGGGAGAGAGAGGAGGGGAGAGAGAGGGGAGGGGAGAGAGAGGGGAGAGAGGAGGGAGAGAGAGAGGAGGGAGAGGAGAGGGGGAGAGAGGGGAGAGAGAGGGGAGGGGAGAGAGAGGAGGGAGAGAGAGGGGAGAGAGGGGAGAGAGAGGGGAGAGAGGGGAGAGAGAGGGGAGGGGAGAGAGAGGAGGGAGAGAGAGGGGAGGGGAGAGAGAGGGGAGAGAGGAGGGGAGAGAGAGAGGGGAGAGAGAGGAGGGAGAGGAGAGGGGAGAGAGGGGAGAGAGAGGGGAGGGGAGAGAGAGGAGGGAGAGAGAGGGGAGAGAGGGGAGAGGAGAGGGGAGAGAGAGGGGAGGGGAGAGAGGAGGGGAGAGAGAGGGGAGAGAGGGGAGAGAGAGGGGGAGAGAGGGGAGGGGTGAGAGAGGAGGGAGAGAGAGGGGAGGGGAGAGAGAGGGGAGAGAGGAGGGAGAGAGAGAGGGGAGAGGAGAGGGGAGAGAGGGGGAGAGAGAGGGGAGGGGGAGAGAGAGGGAGGGGAGAGAGAGGGGAGAGAGGGGAGAGAGAGGGGGAGAGAGGGAGGGAGAGAGGGGAGGGGAGAGAGGAGGGAGAGGGAGAGAGAGAGGAGGGAGAGAGAGGGGAGGGAGAGAGGGGAGAGAGAGGAGGGAGAGAGAGGGGAGGGAGAGGAGAGGGGAGAGAGGGAGGAGAGAGGGAGAGAGAGAGGAGGGGAGAGAGAGAGGGGAGAGAGAGGGAGAAGAGGGAGGGAGAGAGAGGGAGAGAGGAGGGAGGAGAGAGAGAGGGGAGGGAGAGAGAGGAGGGAGAGAGGGGAGAGAGAGAGGGAGAGAGGAGGGAGAGGGAGAGAGAGGGGAGAGAGAGGGGAGGGAGAGAGAGGAGGGAGAGAGAGAGAGGGGAGAGGAGAGGGAGAGAGGAGGGGAAGAGAGAGGGAGAGAGAGAGGGAGAGAGAGGAGGGGAGAGAGAGGAGAGAGGGAGAGAGGAGAGGTGGGGAG
>CM038355.1:22914950-22945358 GCA_021464625.1 Proterorhinus semilunaris | reverse complement strand
GGTTGCTTCAGCCCCATTGGACCCGTTTGCTGTCCCCAAGAGGAGGTTTGACCACGTCAACATCGACCTGGTGGGGCCACTCCCCCCTTCGCAGGGTTTCCCCGCCTCCTCACGATGGTGGAGAGGACGACCCGTTGGCCTGAAGCCGTTCCTCTCGCCTCAACATCTCCAGCCGACGTGGCCCGGGCGTTCATCCTGGGTCTGGAACGGGGTTGCCAGGGACCTGGGGGTCAGGCTGCACCGCACCCCCGATTATCAGGGACCTGGGGGTCAGGCTGCACCGCACCCCCGATAATCAGGGACCTGGGGGTCAGGCTGCACCGCACCCCCGCATATCCCCCCCAGGCTAACGGGCCGTGCGAGTGGCCCTACGTGCTAGCCTGACGAACAGCAACTGGGTGATAAACTTCCCTGGGTCATGCCAGGACTCAGGACCGCCCCTAAGGAGGACCTGCATTCGCACCCGTCCCCACATCACAGCGCGGCACCCCTGTTTCCCGGATGCCCCCCAACCCGCGCGGCCGAGTTTGTGTTCATCCGCCACGACGCACCGCGGACCACCTCACGACGGGCCCTTTAAGGTCCGGGGAGAAGAGCCTGGTTGTGGACATTGGTGGAAGGTCGCCTGCCCAGGCCCCACGCCGTGGGCGCCCCCGGTGCCTCACCCCCCGGTGCCTCACCCCCCTGCCATGGCTGGGCTCATGGTTGCCGCCCGGCCCAGTGGTCTGTCCAGCTGCGCCCCCCCCCTCGGCCCCTGCCACCTGTACCCGCCGTGGTCGGGCGATCATCCCTTTCCGGGCGGGCTTGTGTAGGGGGTTTACATAATTCACCTACGGGACCTTAGTTACAGGGTTGTGTGACATAAGCTAATGTTACCACTGCTCATTAAAGCAACACTGCGGAACATTCCGGGCTTCACCGTCCGGGATCCCGACAGTTTCCTGAAGGTTTTTCAGAAGCTGAAACTTTCAACATGATTCAGTTTTGTTTCTAATTAAAGTCTGATGTTTGTGCACCATCATGTGGCCGGGAGCGGGACTGCACCTGCTCACACACTTTAGAGTACAAACAATAAGCCCCACCGTTTGGCTGTTTGGAGACTCAAGACAGGTCTCAGAGACATCACAGGGACGCCACAGAAACGTCTCACAGGTCGAGGAAACAAATAGAGTTCATAACATCGTCAAAACACGGGGACCACACGGAGACCACACGGATACGTCATGGAGACCACACGGAGACTTGGAAAAAGACTGAAATCAATCCGAGCCAGGTGTAGGTAACGTCGGGCTCCGGGGCCAAATCCGGCCCCAAAGCCCAGAACCTCGGGCCCTCAAAGTGATTTTGACAAATATTAATATCAGAGTCTGTTTTGAAGTTAAATTGGTCTAAAAATGGAATAAATACGAACAATCCCTTCAAACAATGAGGTCATATATCCCGTCCAACAGTCTCGTTGGCGCTGGTGCATCACAGAAGGTCCCGGGTTGGATTCTCGGGCGGGGCCTTTCTGTGGCGCTTGTTTATGTACATTGTACATGTTTATGAGAATGTAAACTCGTAAGGTTTGAAGTTAGCGGCTTCTTCTTTCAGTGTTTGTCATAGAAATGAGCAGCCGGACTCGGGTTTAACAGACGTGTTTATTGTGTTGTCAAAAGTACAGCACAGACGACATTCATCTATCAGCGTAACCATGGAAACCCCCGCATGCCTCGGGGAAGCCTTCGTACAGCGCGGATCAGTAATAATGTACGTCATGAAGCAGCGTAGCCCCTCGCCGACGCCACGGTTACCGTCGGCAACGAGTAAACCCACGTCTGCGCCACGGAAACCAAAAATGTGGAAAATGGTGGATAAACGTAAACAAATATTGGGGGAAAATTTAGGAAAAAATTAGGAGAAAAACTTTGAGAAATTAGGAAAAATATATATTGTCATTTTTCTTCTCATTCCTGCAGCTCGAGTTGGTTTTTGGGGAAACGTCGGCGAAGGGCTCAGAAGCTCAGAAATCTCCCGTCGTTTCTAAACTGACCTCAGACACGAATGCAGCGAAATGAGGCCGAACGGAGCAAAACAAATCAACTCCAGGCACAAAATGGACAAAGCCAAAGTCGTCGAGGTGTAAATTATTGCTTTGGTGGAAACATTCGAAATGATAAATGTGTAAACAGTGAAACATTCCAGAAATACAAACGTGTTTTACATTAAACACGGATTAAATACAGTTCAGTTACAACGAAATACTTTGTTCAGTACGAGACACACACTTCATTCTTTACGAGTCCGATAAATGGAACAAACTGGATCGTCCGGACTCTGAAGCTTCTGGTGAAGTGTCTTTATTAAGATAAAGTGCTTTACTTTCTTTAGTCGAACCAGGAAACAAACGTTCAGGAATAAAAGCTAAAGAAACGTGTTTATTTGCAAATGACGAACTCAAACTAAACTTTATTCATCCCCATCACGGGTCAGGGGTCACGGGACACGGGTCAGGGGTCACGGGACACGGGTCACGGGTCACGGGTCACGGGACACGGGTCACGGGTCACGGGTCGGGTTTGAATTCACTGATTTTCATAAATGTTCCCCTGGTGAAATAATATAATCATTATTAAAGGAGCCTAATCATATTTAACCTCTTAACCCCCGCCTTTACCGAGCAGGTTTCTCTGAGGTCACAGCCTGTAGGCCAGAGTAACGCCTCATTTGAAAGCGAAGACCTACAAAACTCCTCTACATCTTTTTTCTTGCTTTGTCATCACTCCCCCCCCCCCCCCCCCCCCCGCCCTGGTAGGGTCTCCCAGGGCAAAGAGGTCCTAGGTGACGGGTCAGACAAAGAGCGGGTCAGAAGCCCCCTATGAGAGACCAACAGGCCCGGTTAGAACCATGAGGCCGTCCTTCTGTGGACCCACCACCTGCAGGGGGCGCTATAGGGGCTGATGCAGCTCCAACAGCTGCCCCCATGAGGTCCATTTACAACATCGACATAACTTTGGAGACTCTTGTGTTGGAAACTAGAGATTTTAAACGAGGTCCTTCTACGCCTCCGTGTACCGTCGTGGTTCAAACATCCTTCTGTCAAAGAGCTTCTATAATGGACGCTTTAAGCTTTAGAGAAGACGATCCAGTTTGGTTTATGGGACTCGGACGTTTGGCATCGTCACATCTTCATCTTCATCTTCAGTTCTTACACGTTTAGAAGCAGCGTTAAACGAGTTCCATCTAATATCTACGTGTTTAAGTCTGAGTAAAGTCACACAAACAAGAATCATTGAACTGAAGCAGTTTAAAGCGACACGTGTGAAATGCTGGTGCATGAGGGCAGTGTGGGGGCAGTGTGAGCAGTGTGGGCAGTGTGGAGTCGCGTGGAGAGCCTGTGGAGACGGGATTAAAAGATGTTTGAACGGTTCTGCAGGAGGGAAACGGCCGGCGGGTTTTGGCAGAGCGGCCCGTCATGAGAAACGTTCTATTCATAGCTTTACTCCAACGTAAACCCCGTTTTAGAAAGACACATCCTGAAGTTTAACAAAAGCTCATGTTATCATGTGTCCAGGTGTTCCCTGCACAGCGCCACCTGCCTGTGAGTTTACAGCTTTTTAAACCAGTTTCCCGACACCTATTCGAATGGATTTGGACTTTCTGCTATGAATACTTAAGTGGAGGTGTGTGGGCGGGGTCTACAGGTTGACCAGGCGCAGGTCGGAGGCGGAGAAGTGTGGGCAGAGCGCGGCGTCCGGGTCCTGCAGCTGCCGGACGATGCGACGCTGGAACTTGGCTCGGACGCGATTAAACTCCATGATGTCGCTGGGATCCTCCTCCACCCAGAACCGCTGGAACTCCTGCATCAGGTGACCTGTAGACACATCACCACAGAGGAACGGCTTATGGAGACCTTCAGGAGATACATCACCACAGAGGAACGGCTTATGGAGACCTTCAGGAGATACATCACCACAGAGGAACGGCTTAGCCAACACTAGCCTTGACCAGTGTGGGGAACGTTGCTTTGAAAAGTAACTGGTTAACCTCTTAACCCCCAGCGCAACCGAGCTTCAGTTAAGTTTTACCCAAATCTAAAAGGTTACAGACTATAGGCCGAGTAACGCCTCATTTGAAAGCTAAGACCTACACAACTGACCTAAGCTTTTTCCTTGTTTTAGTCGTTTTTGTCACAGTTTTGTCACAGTTTTGTTTACTCGTCACAGATACTCGAGCTCCCAGTATCGACATCTGAAGCTAAAAAGCTGGATCTGTCACAGAACGCTAGAAAACCCTGAACGTTCATGAAACTGATACAAACATTTTAATATATCATTAGAAACTCTGAGTTTACAGTGAAATAAACCACTGCTTTGGGACCAAACGCTCAGGTCCGTTATCAGGTGTGTCCAGATGTGTTCAGGTGTGCCCAGGTGTGCCCAGGTGTGCCCAGGAGTGTCCAGGTGTGTCCAGGTGTTTTGTGTGTGACTCACAGAAGGTCTGCTGGAAGTGCGTGAGTCCCGGCAGCTCCGGGGCCACGTTGTACAGGTGAGTCTTCAGGGCTCCGCTCAGCAGCAGCGAGTACGTCAGCTCCGTGATGTTGATGCCCACGATGGCAAACGAGTACCTGCAACCACACGGCATGAGGTCAGCCCGACATGAGGTCAGCCACGACATGAGGTCAGCCCGACATGAGGTCAGCCACGACATGAGGTCAGCCCGACATGAGGTCAGCCACGACATGAGGTCAGCCCGACATGAGGTCAGCCACGACATGAGGTCAGCCCGACATGAGGTCAGCCACGACATGAGGTCAGCCCGACATGAGGTCAGCCACGACATGAGGTCAGCCCGACATGAGGTCAGCCACGACATGAGGTCAGCCCGACATGAGGTCAGCCACGACATGAGGTCAGCCCGACATGAGGTCAGCCACGACATGAGGTCAGCCCGACATGAGGTCAGCCACGACATGAGGTCAGCCCGACATGAGGTCAGCCACGACATGAGGTCAGCCCGACATGAGGTCAGCCACGACATGAGGTCAGCCCGACATGAGGTCAGCCACGACATGAGGTCAGCCCGACATGAGGTCAGCCACGACATGAGGTCAGCCACGACATGAGGTCAGCCACGACATGCGGTCAGAGAATCCAGAATCAGACGCTAATGTCGGGCGCTAATGTCGGGAGCTAATGTCGGGCGCTAATGTCGGACGCTAATGTCGGGCGCTAATGTCGGACGCTAATGTCGGACGCTAATGTCGGGCGCTAATGTCGGGCGCTAATGTCGGGCGCTAATGTCGGGCGCTAATGTCGGCCGCTAATGTCGGGCGCTAATGTCGGCCGCTAATGTCGGACGCTAATGTCGGCCGCTTATGTCGGACGCTAATGTCGGGCGCTAATGTCGGGCGCTAATGTCGGGCGCTAATGTCGGCCGCTAATGTCGGACGCTAATGTCGGCCGCTTATGTCGGACGCTAATGTCGGGAGCTAATGTCGGATGCTAATGTCGGCCGCTAATGTCGGACGCTAATGTCGGCCGCTTATGTCGGGCGCTAATGTCGGGAGCTAATGTCGGACGCTAATGTCGGCCGCTAATGTCGGACGCTAATGTCGGGCGCTAATGTCGGGCGCTAATGTCGGGCGCTAATGTCGGCCGCTAATGTCGGACGCTTATGTCGGACGCTAATGTCGGGAGCTAATGTCGGATGCTAATGTCGGCCGCTAATGTCGGACGCTAATGTCGGCCGCTTATGTCGGGCGCTAATGTCGGGAGCTAATGTCGGACGCTAATGTCGGCCGCTAATGTCGGACGCTAATGTCGGCCGCTTATGTCGGACGCTAATGTCGGGAGCTAATGTCGGATGCTAATGTCGGCCGCTAATGTCGGACGCTAATGTCGGCCGCTTATGTCGGGCGCTAATGTCGGGAGCTAATGTCGGACGCTAATGTCGGCCGCTAATGTCGGACGCTAATGTCGGCCGCTTATGTCGGGCGCTAATGTCGGGAGCTAATGTCGGGCGCTAATCTCGGGCGCTAATGTCGGACGCTAATGTCGGGCGCTAATGTCGGACGCTAATGTCGGGCGCTAATGTCGGACGCTAATGTCGGCCGCTAATGTCGGACGCTAATGTCGGGCGCTAATGTCGGACGCTAATGTCGGGCGCTAATGTCGGACGCTAATGTCGGGCGCTAATGTCGGACGCTAATGTCGGCCGCTAATGTCGGACGCTAATGTCGGACGCTAATGCCAGACGCTAATGTCGGACGCTAATGTCGGACGCTAATGTCGGGACGCTAATGTCGGACGCTAATGTCGGACGCTAATGTCGGACGCTAATTTCGGGACGCTAATGCCGGACGCTAATGCCGGACGCTAATGCCGGACGCTAATGTCGGACGCTAATGCCGGACGCTAATGTCGGACGCTAATGTCGGACGCTAATGTCGGACGCTAATGCCGGACGCTAATGCCGGGCGCTAATGTCGGACGCTAATGTCGGACGCTAATGTCGGACGCTAATTTCGGGACGCTAATGCCGGACGCTAATGCCGGACGCTAATGTCGGACGCTAATGCCGGACGCTAATGTCGGACGCTAATGTCGGACGCTACTGTCGGACGCTAATGTCGGACGCTAATGTCGGGCGCTAATGTCGGACGCTAATGTCGGCCGCTAATGTCGGACGCTAATGTCGGGCGCTAATGTCGGACGCTAATGTCGGGCGCTAATGTCGGACGCTAATGTCGGGCGCTAATGTCGGACGCTAATGTCGGCCGCTAATGTCGGACGCTAATGTCGGACGCTAATGCCAGACGCTAATGTCGGACGCTAATGTCGGACGCTAATGTCGGGACGCTAATGTCGGACGCTAATGTCGGACGCTAATGTCGGACGCTAATTTCGGGACGCTAATGCCGGACGCTAATGCCGGACGCTAATGCCGGACGCTAATGTCGGACGCTAATGCCGGACGCTAATGTCGGACGCTAATGTCGGACGCTAATGTCGGACGCTAATGCCGGACGCTAATGCCGGGCGCTAATGTCGGACGCTAATGTCGGACGCTAATGTCGGACGCTAATTTCGGGACGCTAATGCCGGACGCTAATGCCGGACGCTAATGTCGGACGCTAATGCCGGACGCTAATGTCGGACGCTAATGCCGGACGCTAATGTCGGACGCTAATGTCGGACGCTAATTTCGGGACGCTAATGCCGGACGCTAATGTCGGACGCTAACGTCAGACGCTAATGTCGGGACGCTAATGTCGGACGCTAATGTCGGACGCTAATTTCGGGACGCTAATGCCGGACGCTAATGTCGGACGCTAATGCCGGACGCTAATGTCGGACGCTAATGTCGGACGCTAATGTCGGACGCTAATGCCGGACGCTAATGCGAGCGTTTGGCGGCGAGCCGCTCCTCTACAGTCACATACAGGACCAGGCTCCTCAATCTGGAGCTTTTAAACCCAGCGTCTCTATTTCAGAGGTGTTTATGTGTGTTTCCCCGGTAACGCCGCTGCTCAGCGTGTGTTTATTTATTTACCTGGCGACACACGTGTGAAGAAGCGAGTGTGTCCTTCGTCCTCACAGTTCTGTAGGCGCCGCTTCTCATTTGTTTAATTTAAATCCTGGACCGTGTTCACAAATGCTGTTTATCCAGGTCTTTGAAATTATAAGACTTGTCCAACTTTGGTGAATTACTTGGTCAAGTAATGACTTATGGTAACTATCTGCTTCCGGTTTGCCTTTTACACAATAAAAGACACAGTATGTTATCGCTTCATTAAGACTCTTATTGTGAAAGGGTCAGACGGCAACAGACACGAACAACAAGCCTTTACCAAACTTGGTGTTACTATTTTACTTTTATTGTCTGAGTTTTATTGTGTTTTTTAATGTATAGAGTTAGTTTGCTGTAGTTCCAAGTCTCTTTTTGCTTTGTCGATTATCACAAAGTTGAATAAATTAGTATATTAATTCAATATTTTTCTTCTTCAGTGTGTAATTTAAGTTATTTTAGTTACTATAAAAAAAATCATGATAAAATCGAAATCGGGACTTAATAATTCAAAAATCGTGATATTCTATTTTTGTCATATCGCCCCCCCCCCCCCCCACTTGAACCGTAAATGAGTTTGTTCTTCCACCTCATGTGGACTGTCGGGCCCCGGAGAGGCTCCAGCATATTTCACTCAAACAGAAGTGATAAAGGTTTATTCTCCTCTGAGGCTTTTCCAGGAAAGAATAAAAGGATAATCCTGAGCTCCACTGCGAGAACTATTTCTGGAATAAACCAAACAAAAAACGTAATAAAAACTCTTTATTGTAGCTTCACCCTGAAATGTTCCCTTTAACGGGAACACTGATGTTTAAAGGTGTATTTATGTGTGAATCCCTCTCAGTCGTCCAGGTCTTACCCGATGGCTTTGTCGAGGCTCTTCTGCTCCCACTCGGCCGCGTTCAGCTCACTGCGGAAACAAACAGCTCAGACACGTGACCAGTGTGGGCCCAATGGAGTCTAATGGTGAGTGCAGTGACCAGTGTGGGAGCTTGGTGTAAAGGCTGGAATGACAGATGGAGGCGGTGAACTGATCTGCAGCAAAAATATCTGATCATAATTTCCTGTTCGGGTCAAACTTTCAGACACAAAGTCCACGCTGAGGTTTTTGAATTTGCTGAGGGACATGTGACACAGGAACAATTCACAAAAAGACCCTGAACTCAAAACTGCAACGAAAGCAGAGGTGGTGCATTAACGTTGTGTCATTGTAAATAAATGTGTTTTAGCCGATGCATTTGGGTTCAACTATAAACTCAAATATCCCACACGTTTAAGAAGAGCTCAGGTGGAGCTCAGCAGCTTTGTGGATCTGTGTGGGGTTTGTGTTCACACATAGTTACTGATGTGGAGGATGAGAGTGCAGTACCTGCGCTCAGAGCCCGGCCTCCTGCAGCAGAGCGTGAAGAGCGTGAAGAGCACACAGAGCATGCACAGCAGCGATGGAGGTGAAGAGGAGACAGACATGAGATCCTGCACTGAGAGATGAAGCAGCAGAGACAGAGCTCCACACGGCGAGGGCGGAGTCAGAGGCGGAGTCAGAGTCAGGACTAAAACCTGAACCACCGAGACTTAAAGCAGAAACAGAACTCATTTACAGACTCAAGAAATCCGTCAGAATCTGATCTGTAAAAACCTCCAGATGTGGTCCCTGTTCTCCCTAAAGCACCGCCCTGAAGTCCCGCCCTAAAGCCCCGCCCTGAAGCCCCGCCCTGAAGCCCGGCCCTGAAGCCCCGCCCTGAAGCCCCGCCCTGAAGCCCCGCCCTGAAGCACCTACTTGTGTTTGGGCTGCAGGGAGTCGCTGAGCATCTGCAGAGCCGTGGCTTTGTCGTGCTCCGCGAAAAACCTGCGGATCAAACCAAACACACTGGAGTATCTAACACAGCTGTAGACCTCTCAGTAGCTCCATCCTGGACCTGTCTGCTGTGTTCTTGGACTTCATGTTGCTCCTCAGAAGTCTCTGAACAGACCTCTGAGAGCATCACATTAGATACACACAGGTAGACTCTGTTTAGGTCATGTGATCATTCAGAAATCATCAGGAAACTTCTGAAGGCAATTGTTTGCACTAAAAGGAAACTTATGCACATCCCACTTTTTTATATATATTTTTATATTCATAAAACAAATTCAAAAATGTAAAAATGTCATTTCACTTCACGATTGTGTCACACAGGGGGGCGTGGTCCCTGTCGGCCATTTTAAAAGCGCAGGCTGAACCATGTAGCAGGCGGGAAACTGGTTCAAACTTTGCTTTGAGTTTCCTTGGTGTGTGATTCTGGTTTCTATTTTGTCTTTATTCATTTGATCTGAACACTTGGACTCAATAATGAAGCCGGTGGGACTGACGGGGGGAGGTCCTTTCCCTTAGGAGCGGTACAAGTGTCGAGGGATGTGGGGAAAATAAATGAATTATAAAAAATGGCCACAAAAAATAGTTTTTAAAAATTGGGCAAAATAATGTATTTGAGCTGAAACAACCGAGTCACTTCCTTTAACACTTGGATCTGAGGATATATATTTTTTTTTTTTTCGGTTACTGCTTTCGATTCTTTTACTTTTCAAATACCAGACTGGTGTGGTTAAAGGAACTCGGCCTCAGTAATAACTCGCTCGTACGACGGTTCTGTTTTAAATCTTCGTCTCACCGTCCGAGACACAATCGTGCTTTAAACAGAACCCGGTCAGTCTGAGGTCAGAGACTCACAGCAGGTTGTGGAGGCCCAGCAGCCCCATCCCCCTGAAGTCCGTCTTAGGGTCACTGCCCTGGAACCCGATCTCACACCACTGTTTGGAGATTCTCCCGGAGAGCGGAGTGTCAGGACGGAGCTCCTTCCACAGCTGAGAACCACAAAGAACCACAAAGAACCGTAAAGAACCGTAAAGAAACATAAAGAACCGTAAAAAAACACAAAGAACCGTAAAAAACCGTAAAGAAACATAAAGAACCATAAAGAACCATATAGAGCGAGGGGCTGAGGGACCATCACGTACCTTCAGCAGCATCTCCTCGTGCTCCTGGTTCTCACAGTCGTAGGCTTCTCTGCGCAGCTTCTCCACCTGCAGCAGCAGAGCCCTGTAGCCCACGATCTGCAGCAGACTGGCCCCCAGAGACACGCCCAGCCTGGGGGACAGGAGGGACATGTTCAGACCAGAGGGACAAGACCACGAGACCACAGCATCTCCACACGGACACAAACATGACCTCATCCAGGACGAGGGAACAGGAAGTAGAACATGCTCTAATGTTGTCATGAGTTCCAGACGTTTGAGCTACACTGAGAGAAAGGGAAGAGCAGTGAGGAGGAAGGGCTTTGTTCTCACTGAGGGTTGGTGTCGGGGTTGATCTTCTTCAGGGCCATGATGTCATCGATGGTTTTCTCCACTCGGTCTGAGTCCACGCTGAGGGCGGAGCGAAGGAGCTGCACAGACGGAGACTTTAGGTCAGAGACAAACTGGAGCTGAGCAACAAGAACAAATTAGAAAACTTTGAATAAAAGACACAAATTGGAATAAACGGGACATTTGGGAAATCAATTTAAAAAGAGGGAAAAACGTTTCTCTTTGAGCAACAAAACAAAGTAAATGAAGACGTTTGCAGAGTTGCACTTTACTTTTTGAACCCATGAAGCTTCACCAGCTCATTCCTGAGGTTCCTTCAGAGGTTCAGGCTCCTCCTCCAGTCTGTGGCTCGTTTCATGAAGCATCATTTAAATGAATAGAAAAAAATAATATCCCGCCTCCTGAAGGTGCACACTGTCGTTGTGTCCTTGGGCAAGACACTTCACCCTCCTTGCCTCCAGTGTCTGCGTACACTGGCGTATGAATAAGAGTGTGAATGGGCCCCCTATGAGAGACCAACAGGCCCGTTTGGAACCATGAGGCCGTCCTTCCGTGGACCCACCACCTGCAGAAGGAGCCATAGGGGACAGGTGCTATGTGATTTGGGCAGCTCCAACGGCTGCCCCCACGACCCGGCAACGGACAAGTGGAAGAAAATGGATGGATGGATGGAGAAAAAAATAAAACTAAATAAAACGTCTTTTCCAAATCCAAAGTGTCCAAAAGGACTGGGTTAGAGAACACGTGTAGACTAATGGTTTATGAGCTGAAGGTGAGTCAGGTCACCTTCAGAGACACTCTGCTCTGTTTAAACCTTTGTTCCTCACCTCGTTCTTGGAGAACTTCAGGGACGATTCTGCAGACACAGAGCAGGACAGTGATGAATCGAGTTGATACAGAGTGTCAGATGTTTCGCGTCGTACCGATCTTGAGTGAGCGTCGAGCTCCGTGTTTGTTGTTGTAGCAGATGCGCTGCAGCTCACAGCGTCCCGTCACCTTCCTCAGGACGAACTTCAGGCCACGCCAAAGCAGCGAGAAGTAAACGAAGACCAGGAACTGGCTCAGCGCTCTGAAGAAAGGGACTACAGGTCAGAGGAGGAACTACACATACGTTTGAATAACTGGGATGGAAATGAGGTCCTCTGTCTTCAGTGTTACACGTCCCGTCCTCAGTACGGCACCGTCACATTTCATCTCCAAACCAGTTCCAAAACGATACTCGTTTATGTTAAATCGTTCATTTGAGCTGAAACTAAAGTGTTTTCCTTTAATCCCGTCTCTGGACCAACGGCACCAAAACCTGGATCTACAGAGACGGTCACTGAGGTCACAAAATAAACCTTAAACCCGACTCTGCCGTCATGTCAATGTGGAAAACACGTTTGCTCCTCATGTTTGTGTCTCTACAGTTACAGCTGACGGTTTCCCCAAAGGACCAGACGGACCATGAAGAAACAGATCACAGAAAGACCTGACCTTCATTTCACTGTCGCTGTTCTGTTACTGTCAGGTCATGATGCTCCACATGAACAAGAAGAAGAAGAACCATCCACTCTGAGCGTGCTTTAACTGCACGGCAGAGTCGGTTATTTGGATTAGTGACCAAAGTCATCTTTGAAGAAGAGGCAGAAGAAGAAGAGGCAGAAGAAGAGGCAGAAGAAGAAGAGGCAGAAGAAGAAGAGGCAGAAGAAGAAGAGGCAGAAGAAGAGGCAGAAGAAGAGGCAGAAGAAGAGGCAGAAGAAGAGGCAGAAGAAGAAGAGGCAGAAGAAGAGGCAGAAGAAGAGGCAGAAGAAGAAGAGGCAGAAGAAGAGGCAGAAGAAGAGGCAGAAGAAGAGGCAGAAGAAGAAGAGGCAGAAGAAGAAGAAGAGAGGCTCACCTGAGGAAATGCTTCATGTCTGCGTCTCTGCTCTGGTCCTGTCCCTGCGGCCCTGGAGCTCTGCTTCACCTGCGGGTCTGAGCAGAGGACACACAAACACACACGCACAAACACGCGCACACACACACACGCACACGCTGTGAGACGGTTTGCGCGCGGCCTGGAGCTGTCCGCGGTGCTAACCCGATAACAACGCACCGCCTCTCCCCCTATAGCTGCTCTTCTCTCCGGAGCCTGAACCGGGTCTGACTCCGCACACCGAGCCTCTCGTGCCGCCTCTGCGGCAGCGTTAATCCTGAGACGCGCGGCGGGAGCGGGATTAGCTCCGACGCGGCGGAAACGCGCATTTAGCTGAAGCGTCTCGCGGAGGAACGAGGTTTAAAAACGTAAAACACGGATCAATGACGAGGAGAACGACGGACGGAGGGTTTGGACTCACCTGAGCGGAGTGAGAGGAGCAGAGGCCGCAGAGAGGAGGAGGAGGAGGAGAGGCGGTCACCGGAGCCGGACACAGGGGGCGACAGAGAGCACGCTTTTGTATAACATATTTCTAACCCCACGTGGACATTCGATCAACAAACTGGACTTTTCAACACGACCTGCAGAAGAACCTTTGTCGTAACCCTTTAACTTCTGAACTCCCGCCTCCGAGCACATTTTCTCCAGTTTGGCTTTACCCAAATCTAAAAGCTTCTAGAAACTGCGACAAAAATGAAACAAAAACAAGTTTGAAAATGCAACAAAAGAGACAGAAACGTGATGGAAAACAGAACAAAGGAAAAAGAGTTCTGGCGTTCCTCTGGTCTATACAGGCTGTAAGCTTTTAGATTTGGGTAAAGCTGAACTAAAGGTTAAACCAAAGTAACAAAAGTCATAAATGTGGTATCATCAAAAATAACGGACACATCGTTTTACAAATATAAAAAGTTTAATCAGTAAAAAACAGACGGAGACAGAACGTCCATGGCAGTTCAGAGCAGAGGAGGGTATGCACATGCTTTTCCTTCACTCGTGAGGCTCCTCCTCCTGGAACGTCATCAGCAAACCCTCCACAGTCTTTATCGTAACATCATATCTATAATAAATATATAAAAGCAGAGGTCCCGGACACTTTGGACAAAACACAGCAGCAGGAGGTACACGGACAAGCCCCAGTCCAGTGGGTAAGCTGTATTTCTTTAGAAGCTGCGGGGCCAATTATATGCACTGAACAAACGATGAAGACCCTTTCATTTGTCCGTCACATACTATTAACAATATTAGTTTATTTTATTAGTTTATTTGTTTATTTGAGCAGTACATACTATTAATAATATGAAACGGCAATTAGAGATAAATTAAACTGTAGTAAATGTTATTTAGTTCCGCTCATTCACATGAGAACATGAGAACATTTAAACTGTGACACAGACTCGTGTTTGTCGTTCACGACCCTGACACTGAATCATCTTCATCCTCGATAAACGGTTCCTTTGGTTGTTCTTGTCCGTCAGTATCCAGAAGACTGTTGATGCAACATGAAAGAGAAAAATTGGATCGTTATCGATCTTTTTGCTCCAGGTATCGGATCGAATCCAAAACTACTGGTACTACTGCAAAGCCATCCCTGCTTTGCACGATGAGTCTATATCATTTATTTGTCACATTTTCAGTTGAATTACAGAAAGAAATGAACTTTTTGAACGATATTCTAATTGAGTTTCTCCTGTAAACGAGGCTGTGGGACGGACATGAATAAAGCCCAGTCTGCTCCACAACCACTCACCAGATGGCGCTGTAGAGCCTCAGGGCATGTTTCATATTCATCAGGGTCATGTGGTGCAGCATGTGTCGAAGGGCAGTGATGAGGAAGAGAATCTCCACAGCCGTTACAGCAAACAACAAACGAAAGCTCTTCGTCAGAGTTCAGGCCCAGCAGCAGCTTTAAAAGACCCATCACTACGGCAACACCAGAGCCTCCACAGAGATGAACATCTCATCATGAGAGTAAGGTCCTCCTCAGCAGCAGCAGCAGCTTTAAAAGACCCATCACTATGGAGATCTGAATATTACAACGTCAGGACATTTGGCCTCTGATAATAAAATACTGATGGAATAAAGTCAAGTCTGTGACATAATCTATAAAGTCATATTAATCCCTAAAGTCCCGTTGGTCAGAGCACAGAGTCGTATTGCAGCAGCCGGTGTGTGGACCCGCCCTCCGCCTCCTGTGGTCCGTGGTCCCACTCGGGCCCCGGGACCTCCGGGGCCTCCGGGGCCTCTTCATCGCCAGGGCCGCCCTCCGGGAGAGCGCTGTGGGTGGGGACGGCGTTGAACATGACGAAGCCCACGATGATGACGACGAAGGAGACGACGTACAGAGCGGAAAACTACAGGAAGTAAACACAGGAAGTAAACACAGGAAGTAAACTACAGGAAGTAAACACAGGAAGTAAACACAGGAAGTAAACACAGGAAGTAAACACAGACTGAAAACTCACGGCCGATCGAGAGCAGGAACTGAGAAACATCTTATAGATCTAGGTTTTAAAGCTGTTGGTCCAAGACAGGATTAAAAGGAAGAGACTCCGTTGTTTCAGCTCAAATAAAGGATTTTTTTATCCATGTTTTTAATATTATTTCTTCTTATTTTTTTCATTTTTTATTCCTAATATTTTCCCCAAATTATAAAAATGTTATTCTCCTACTTTTTCCTCAATTTCCTCCCCTTTTCCCCGTCCTTTTATAACCAGAGTCGGGGAAACGTGTTACAGAAGTAACGAGTTACACAAATATATGACTTTATTTAGTAACTAAGGAATATCACATATTACTCATTACAATTCAACCCTCGAGTTACAATAATATTTCATGTATGAACAAAAAAAGCCAAACGTCAAATAAAATCAGATCTGTGTCGTTTTACAGTTTGTGCTCGTGGCTTGAACACTATAGACCCGGACTAAAGTAACACAACTGGTACCCATACCTCACACACGCGTACCCGTACCTCACACACGCGTACCCGTACCTCACACACGCGTACCCGTACCTCACACACGCGTACCCGTACCTCACACACATGTACCCGTACCTTAAACACACGTACCCATACCTCAAACACGTGTACCCATACCTCAAACACATGTACCCGTACCTCAAACACATGTACCCGTACCTTAAACACACGTACCCATACCTCACACACGCGTACCCGTACCTCACACACGCGTACCCGTACCTCACACACGCGTACCCGTACCTCACACACGCGTACCCGTACCTCACACACATGTACCCGTACCTTAAACACACGTACCCATACCTCAAACACGTGTACCCATACCTCAAACACATGTACCCGTACCTTAAACACACGTACCCATACCTCACACACGCGTACCCGTACCTCACACACGCGTACCCGTACCTCACACACGCGTACCCGTACCTCACACACGCGTACCCGTACCTCACACACATGTACCCGTACCTTAAACACACGTACCCATACCTCAAACACGTGTACCCATACCTCAAACACATGTACCCGTACCTCAAACACATGTACCCGTACCTTAAACACACGTACCCATACCTCACACACGCGTACCCGTACCTCACACACGCGTACCCGTACCTCACACACGCGTACCCGTACCTCACACACGCGTACCCGTACCTCACACACATGTACCCGTACCTTAAACACACGTACCCATACCTCAAACACGTGTACCCATACCTCAAACACATGTACCCGTACCTTAAACACACGTACCCATACCTCACACACGCGTACCCGTACCTCACACACGCGTACCCGTACCTCACACACGCGTACCCGTACCTCACACACGCGTACCCGTACCTCACACACATGTACCCGTACCTTAAACACACGTACCCATACCTCAAACACGTGTACCCATACCTCAAACACATGTACCCGTACCTTAAACACACGTACCCGTACCTCAAACACACGTACCCGTACCTTAAACACACGTACCCGTACCTCAAACACGTGTACCCGTACCTCAAACACACGTACCCATACCTCAAACACACGTACCCGTACCTCAAACACACGTACCCGTACCTCAAACACACGTACCCGTACCTCAAACACACGTACCCGTACCTCAAACACACGTACCCGTACCTCAAACACACGTACCCGTACCTCAAACACACGTACCCATACCTCAAACACACGTACCCATACCTCAAACACACATACCCATACCTCAAACACACGTACCCATACCTCAAACACACGTACCCGTACCTCAAACACGTGTACCCGTACCTTAAACACGTGTACCCGTACCTTAAACACACGTACCCATACCTTAAACACACGTACCCATACCTCACACACATGTACCCATACCTCAAACACACGTACCCATACCTCAAACACACGTACCCATACCTCAAACACATGTACCCATACCTCAAACACACGTACCCGTACCTCAAACACACGTACCCGTACCTCAAACACACGTACCCGTACCTCAAACACACGTACCCGTACCTCAAACACACGTACCCGTACCTCAAACACACGTACCCATACCTCAAACACACGTACCCATACCTCAAACACACGTACCCATACCTCAAACACACGTACCCATACCTCAAACACACGTACCCATACCTCAAACACATGTACCCGTACCTCAAACACGTGTACCCGTACCTCAAACACGTGTACCCGTACCTCAAACACGTGTACCCGTACCTTAAACACACGTACCCATACCTCAAACACGTGTACCCATACCTCAAACACATGTACCCGTACCTCACACACGTGTACCCATACCTCAAACACACGTACCCGTACCTCAAACACACGTACCCGTACCTCAAACACACGTACCCATACCTCAAACACATGTACCCATACCTCAAACACATGTACCCGTACCTCAAACACACGTACCCGTACCTCAAACACACGTACCCGTACCTCAAACACACGTACCCGTACCTCAAACACACGTACCCGTACCTCAAACACACGTACCCATACCTCAAACACACGTACCCGTACCTCAAACACACGTACCCGTACCTCAAACACACGTACCCGTACCTCAAACACACGTACCCATACCTCAAACACACGTACCCGTACCTCAAACACACGTACCCGTACCTCAAACACATGTACCCATACCTCAAACACACGTACCCGTACCTCAAACACACGTACCCATACCTCACACACATGTACCCATACCTCAAACACACGTATCCATACCTTAAACACACGTACCCATACCTCACACACATGTACCCATACCTCAAACACATGTACTCATACCTCAAACACATGTACCCATACCTCACACACGTATCCATACCTTAAACACACGTACCCATACCTCAAACACATGTACCCATACCTCACACACATGTACCCATACCTCAAACACACGTACCCATACCTCACACACGTATCCATACCTTAAACACACGTACCCGTACCTCACACACGTGTACCCGTACCTCAAACACGTGTACCCGTACCTCAAACACGTGTACCCGTACCTCAAACACGTGTACCCGTACCTCAAACACGTGTACCCCTACCTCAAACACATGTACCCATACCTCAAACACATGTACCCATACCTCACACACATGTACCCATACCTCAAACACACGTACCCGTACCTCAAACACGTGTACCCGTACCTCAAACTCATGTACCCGTACCTCAAACACGTGTACCCCTACCTCAAACACATGTACCCGTACCTCAAACACGTACCCGTACCTCAAACACGTGTACCCATACCTCACACACATGTACCCATACCTCACACACATGTACCCATACCTCACACACATGTACCCGTACCTCAAACACGTACCCGTACCTCAAACACGTGTACCCATACCTCAAACACACGTATCCATACCTTAAACACACGTACCCATACCTCAAACACGTGTACCCATACCCATGTGCACGTGTGTGTGTGTGTGTGTGCACATGTGTGTGTCTGTGCACATGTGTGTGTATGTGCATGTGTGTGTATGTGCATGTGTGTGTATGTGCATGTGTGTGTGCATGTGCACGTGTGTGCATGTGGAGCCTCACGCTGTACTGGAACAGGAAGACTCCACAGAAGAGGCTGAACAGGTCGGCCGTGAGCAGAGACAGGTTGACGGCGGTGGCGCTGGTCATTTTCACCACGACGGGCATGAAGCTGTAGAGGGCGAACATGCAGAGGGCGTACAGGGCGAAGAGAAGGACTGTGGAGACAGAGGGGGGTTAGCTAACGCTATAGCTAATGCAATAGCTAAAGCTAAAGATAAACATAAAAGCTAAAGCTAAACATAAAGATAAACATAAAAGCTAAAGCTAAACATAAAAGTTAAAGCTAAACATTAAAGCTAAAGCTAAACATAAAAGCTAAAGCTAAACACAAAAGCTAAAGCTAAACATAAAGCTAAAGATAAAGATAAACATAAAAGCTAAAGCTAAAACTAAACATAAAAGCTAAAGCTAAACATAAAAGCTAAACATAAAAGCTAAAGCTAAACATAAAGCTAAAGATAAAGATAAACATAAAAGCTAAAGCTAAAACTAAACATAAAAGCTAAAGCTAAACATAAAAGCTAAACATAAAAGCTAAAGCTAAACATAAAGCTTAAGATAAAGATAAACATAAAAGCTAAAGCTAAAACTAAACATAAAAGCTAAAGCTAAACATAAAAGCTAAACATAAAAGCTAAACATAAAAGCTAAACATAAAGCTAAAGCTAAACATAAAGCTAGAGCTAAAGATAAAGCTAAAGCTAAGCATACAGCTAAAGATAAAAGCTAAAGATAAAGCTAAACATAAAGCTAAAGATAAAGCTAGAGCTAAGCATAAAGCTAAAGCTAAAGCTAAAGATAAAGCTAAACATAAAGCTAGAGCTAAAGATAAAAGCTAAAGCTAAACATAAAGCTAAAGCTAAAAGCTAAAGCTAAACATAAAGCTAAACATAAAGCTAGAGCTAAAGATAAAGCTAAAGCTGCATATGTGCTGCGTCACTCACTGATGTGCAGGTCCCACTGGACGGACGCCACCGCCTGAGTTTCCAGCACCGCCCTGACACGAGACAGAAGGTTAAAGGTCATTTCAAACCAACGGGAAAACTCACAATTTCCTTCACCCAAACGTCTCATTTGAAAGCTAAGACCTATAAAACTGATCTAAACGCATCTCTTTCCTGCATATTTGTCCATTGTTTTGTTGGTCTTTTTAGATTTGGGTAAAACTGAAGTGGAGAATGTGCGCTCGGTTAAGGCAGGGGTTAAATCAAAGGTTTGATAGGAGTTAAGTAAAGAACGGAGCTCACAGCTGGATTCCACTGAAGACGGTTCCGAAGAGGCCCATCATCCCGAGGAACTGCACTCTGCTCAGCCTCTTCACCGTGTCCTCCTGACACACGTTAGAGACGGCGTAAAGTGCAGCGCTGAGGAGCACCAGAGCATCTCCCAGGAGCACGGACTGAGCTGAAGGAACATCAGAACACACGTTAGAGACAGAGCAGCACCAGAGCATCTCCCAGGAGCACGGACTGAGCTGCAGGAACATCAGAACACACGTTAGAGACAGAGCAGCACAGGGAGTGAGGGTCATGTGGGGAATAAGCGTGTCGTATATCGTAGTCGTTCTTACTGGATCCTTGGGCTCGTCCCGCCAGGATGTCGGCGCCCACCATGGCGCCCACGCCCAGCAGACACACCCCCACAGCAACGAAGTGCACCACCCTGTAACGCGTCTTCAGGAGGAACCAGGAGAGGAGCATCAGCACCGGGATCACGAAGCAGTCCAGCAGCTGCAGCAGAGAAAACAAACAACACGTCTGTTACAGACTCAACACGTCTGTTACAGACATGACCCTAACAGACTCAACACGGCTGTTACAGACATGACCCCAACAGACTCAACACATCTGTTACAGACATGACCCCAACAGACTCAACACGGCTGTTACAGACATGACCCCAACAGACTCAACACATCTGTTACAGACATGACCCCAACAGACTCAACACGTCTGTTACAGACATGACCCCAACAGACTCAACACATCTGTTACAGACATGACCCCAACAGACTCAACACGTCTGTTACAGACATGACCCCAACAGACTCAACACGTCTGTTACAGACTCAACACGTCTGTTACAGACTCAACACGTCTGTAACAGACTCAACACGTCTGTTACAGACGTGTTGAGTCTGTAACAGACATGACCCCAACAGACTCAACACGTCTGTTACAGACTCAACACGTCTGTAACAGACGTGTTGAGTCTGTAACAGACATGACCCCAACAGACTCAACACGTCTGTAACAGACTCAACACGTCTGTTACAGACGTGTTGAGTCTGTAACAGACATGACCCCAACAGACTCAACACGTCTGTTACAGACATGACCCCAACAGACTCAACACGTCTGTTACAGACATGACCCCAACAGACTCAACACGTCTGTTACAGACATGACCCCAACAGACTCAACACATCTGTAACAGACATGACCCCAACAGACTCAACACGTCTGTAACAGACATGACCCCAACAGACTCAACACGTCTGTAACAGACATGACCCCAACAGACTCAACACGTCTGTAACAGACATGACCCCAACAGACTCAACACGTCTGTAACAGACATGACCCCAACAGACTCTGTAACAGACATGACCCCAACAGACTCAACACGTCTGTAACAGACATGACCCCAACAGACTCAACACGTCTGTAACAGACATGACCCCAACAGACTCAACACGTCTGTAACAGACATGACCCCAACAGACTCTGTAATAGACATGACCCCAACAGACTCAACACGTCTGTAACAGACATGACCCCAACAGACTCAACACGTCTGTTACAGACATGACCCCAACAGACTCAACACGTCTGTAACAGACATGACCCCAACAGACTCTGTAACAGACATGACCCCAACAGACTCAACACATCTGTAACAGACATGACCCCAACAGACTCAACACGTCTGTTACAGACATGACCCCAACAGACTCAACACGTCTGTTACAGACATGACCCCAACAGACTCAACACATCTGTAACAGACATGACCCCAACAGACTCAACACGTCTGTTACAGACATGACCCCAACAGACTCAACACGTCTGTTACAGACATGACCCCAACAGACTCAACACATCTGTAACAGACATGACCCCAACAGACTCAACACGTCTGTAACAGACATGACCCCAACAGACTCTGTAACAGACATGACCCCAACAGACTCAACACGTCTGTAACAGACATGACCCCAACAGACTCAACACGTCTGTTACAGACATGACCCCAACAGACTCAACACGTCTGTAACAGACATGACCCCAACAGACTCTGTAACAGACATGACCCCAACAGACTCAACACGTCTGTAACAGACATGACCCCAACAGACTCAACACGTCTGTAACAGACATGACCCCAACAGACTCAACACGTCTGTAACAGACATGACCCCAACAGACTCAACACGTCTGTTACAGACATGACCCCAACAGACTCAACACGTCTGTTACAGACATGACCCCAACAGACTCAACACGTCTGTAACAGACATGACCCCAACAGACTCAACACGACTGTTACAGACATGACCCCAACAGACTCAACACGTCTGTAACAGACATGACCCCAACAGACTCAACACGACTGTTACAGACATGACCCCAACAGACTCAACACGTCTGTAACAGACATGACCCCAACAGACTCAACACGTCTGTAACAGACATGACCCCAACAGACTCAACACGTCTGTAACAGACATGACCCCAACAGACTCAACACGTCTGTAACAGACATGACCCCAACAGACTCAACACGTCTGTAACAGACATGACCCCAACAGACTCAACACGTCTGTAACAGACATGACCCCAACAGACTCAACACGTCTGTAACAGACATGACCCCAACAGACTCAACACGTCTGTTACAGACATGACCCCAACAGACTCAACACGACTGTTACAGACTCAACACGTCTGTAACAGACATGACCCCAACAGACTCAACACGACTGTTACAGACTCAACACGTCTGTTACAGACATGACCCCAACAGACTCAACACGTCTGTAACAGACATGACCCCAACAGACTCAACACGTCTGTAACAGACATGACCCCAACAGACTCAACACGTCTGTTACAGACATGACCCCAACAGACTCAACACGTCTGTTACAGACATGACCCCAACAGACTCAACACGACTGTTACAGACTCAACACGTCTGTTACAGACATGACCCCAACAGACTCAACACGTCTGTAACAGACATGACCCCAACAGACTCAACACGTCTGTTACAGACATGACCCCAACAGACTCAACACGACTGTTACAGACTCAACACGTCTGTTACAGACATGACCCCAACAGACTCAACACGTCTGTAACAGACATGACCCCAACAGACTCAACACGTCTGTAACAGACATGACCCCAACAGACTCAACACGACTGTTACAGACTCAACACGTCTGTAACAGACATGACCCCAACAGACTCAACACGTCTGTAACAGACATGACCCCAACAGACTCAACACGTCTGTTACAGACATGACCCCAACAGACTCAACACGTCTGTTACAGACATGACCCCAACAGACTCAACACGTCTGTTACAGACTCAACACGTCTGTTACAGACACGACCCTAAAAGACTCAACACGTCTGTAACAGACATGACCCCAACAGACTCAACACGACTGTTACAGACTCAACACGTCTGTTACAGACATGACCCCAACAGACTCAACACGTCTGTAACAGACATGACCCCAACAGACTCAACACGTCTGTAACAGACATGACCCCAACAGACTCAACACGGCTGTTACAGACTCAACACGTCTGTTACAGACATGACCCCAACAGACTCAACACGACTGTTACAGACTCAACACGTCTGTTACAGACATGACCCCAACAGACTCAACACGTCTGTAACAGACATGACCCCAACAGACTCAACACGTCTGTTACAGACATGACCCCAACAGACTCAACACGTCTGTAACAGACATGACCCCAACAGACTCAACACGACTGTTACAGACTCAACACGTCTGTTACAGACATGACCCCAACAGACTCAACACGACTGTTACAGACTCAACACGTCTGTTACAGACATGACCCCAACAGACTCAACACGTCTGTGCTGAGAGACAAGACGCCGGGTTTGGGACCGTATTCTTGTTGAAAGGTCCAGTACCTGTATACTGGCGAGTGTGGTGAACTGTACCTGTATACTGGTGAGTGTGGTGAACTGTACCTGTATATTGGTGAGTGTGGTGAACTGTACCTGTATACTGGTGAGTGTGGTGAACTGTACCTGTATACTGGTGAGTGTGGTGAACTGTACCTGTATACTGGTGAGTGTGGTGAACTGTACCTGTATATTGGTGAGTGTGGTGAACTGTACCTGTATACTGGTGAGTGTGGTGAACTGATAGGCCTTGACCACAGTGTAGTTTGCCTCTACGTCCGACAGCCCCATCACCAGGTACTTCCACCAGTTTGCCCTCAGCACCTGCCACAGGTTTTTGTCGCCTGAAACAGAGGATTAGCTTTAAACAATGAAACAATGTAAATGTGCAGATCTTCCACACAAAGTTCATCTGTTTCTGGTTCTGTATGACTAATATTTTAGATATTAGATATATTTTAAATATAGGTTCCCAGGCCTATGCCTTTGATCAGGGCGGGACTTACCTTTGATCAGTGCGGGACTTACCTTTGATCAGGGCGGGACTTACCTTTGATCAGGGCGGGACTTACCTTTGCTCAGGGCGGGGTTTACCTTTGCGGGCGCTCAGGGCGGGGTTTACCTTTGCGGGCGCTCAGGGCGGAGGTTACCTTTGCGGGTGCTCAGGGCGGAGGTTACCTTTGCGGGCGCTCAGGGCGGGGTTCACCTCTGCTCAGGGCGGGGTTTACCTTTGCGGGTGCTCAGGGCGGAGGTTACCTTTGCGGGCGCTCAGGGCGGGGTTCACCTCTGCTCAGGGCGGGGTTTACCTTTGCGGGTGCTCAGGGCGGAGGTTACCTTTGCGGGTGCTCAGGGCGGAGGTTACCTTTGCGGGCGCTCAGGGCGGGGTTCACCTCTGCTCAGGGCGGGGTTTACCTTTGCGGGTGCTCAGGGCGGAGGTTACCTTTGCGGGCGCTCAGGGCGGGGTTCACCTCTGCTCAGGGCGGGGTTTACCTTTGCGGGTGCTCAGGGCGGAGGTTACCTTTGCGGGCGCTCAGGGCGGGGTTCACCTCTGCTCAGGGCGGGGTTTACCTTTGCGGGTGCTCAGGGCGGAGGTTACCTTTGCGGGCGCTCAGGGCGGGGTTCACCTCTGCTCAGGGCGGAGGTTACCTTTGCGGGTGCTCAGGGCGGAGGTTACCTTTGCGGGCGCTCAGGGCGGGGTTCACCTCTGCTCAGGGCGGGGTTTACCTTTGCGGGTGCTCAGGGCGGGGTTTACCTTTGCGGGTGCTCAGGGCGGGGTTTACCTTTGCGGGTGCTCAGGGCGGAGGTTACCTTTGCGGGCGCTCAGGGCGGGGTTTACCTTTGCTCAGGGCGGGGTTTACCTTTGCTCAGGGCGGGGTTTACCTTTGCGGGCGCTCAGGGCGGGGTTTACCTTTGCGGGCGCTCAGGGCGGGGTTTACCTTTGCGGGTGCTCAGGGCGGAGGTGTACACCAGCAGCAGGAGGCCGTAGTTGAGGAAGCTCTGGAACATGGGCGTGTCCACTCCGGCGTCCGCCAGGTACTGACAGCTCACGGCGGTGCCACAGATCAGCAGCGACAGCACCTGCCCCATCGCCACCGACTTCAGCAGACGCCTGGAACACAGGGACGGGTTCCTCTGAACCTCGTAGAGTTTTAAGAAAAAGAAAATCCCACACACACGTTCACGCAGCGTCCCGGACGCACAAGAGGGTTAGGGCTCTATAACTCTTCTGTTAGACGCGAAAGTCTTAGTGAATGATTGTCCGTCTGCATGTTGACCGATATCCGATATCCGATATTCGATATCCGAGGTTCCTTTGGGCCCAAATATCAGGCCTCGAAACCGGACACTCAGAAAGGCCGGAAAGAAGAAATGTTATTTACTGAAATGAAAACCATCAAGTCGCAGCTCAGACTTACCAGGTGAAGATCTCCTTCATCTTGTAACCTCGCAGACCACGGAGAGAGAATGTCCCACAAAGCTTCTGCTCCGGGGGCCCCTCCATCTCAGACCAGACCCCGGGCCCCTCCATCTCAGACCAGACCCCGGGCCCCTCCATCTCAGACCGGACCCCGGGCCCCTCCATCTCCGACAGGACCCCGGGCCCCTCCATCTCCGACCGGACCCCGGGCCCCTCCATCTCCGACAGGACCCCGGGCCCCTCCATCTCAGACCGGACCCCGGGCCCCTCCATCTCAGACCGGACCCCGGGCCCCTCCATCTCTGACCGGACCCCGGGCCCCTCCATCTCCGACAGGACCCCGGGCCCCTCCATCTCAGACCGGACCCCGGGCCCCTCCATCTCAGACCTGGACACAGAGTGAGTGTATCTCATGTCTCGGAGCCGCTCAGGGTCGTCGTCCGGAATGTTCTGTGACCTTTATCTCGGCTCAGATTAAACCGACACAAACACGGAGACTCCGGGTTCCTCTGGACGGAGCTGAACTACACGAAAAGTAAAGCCACAGTATTTGGTTCATAATAAACATATTAACCTCTTAACCCCCGCCTGAACCGAGCACATGTTCTCATGTCCGGCTTTTCCCAAATCTAAAGGATTCTGGACTGGAGTGTACAGCCTATAGGCCAGAGGAACGCCTCATTTGAAAGCTAAGACCGACATGAGCTTCTTCCTCGTTATGATCCACACGTTCTTTTTGGTTGTGTTTTCATCACAGTTACACTAAAACACACAACGTGGATAAAATGCCACAAAAAAAGCAAGAAACTTGTTTTGCAGGTCTTAGCTTTCAAATGAGGCGTTACTCTGGCCTGTAGGCGGCGCTCCAGCTGAGAGGCTTTTTGGATCCTTATGTTGGGTCAAACTGGAGCTCAGTGTCGAACACTAGGAGTAAATCACATTTAAATGAAGGTCTGTGCTCCTCAAAGGTCTTATTGAACATCTGCTTCCACGCGAGCAGCGGAGCCACGTCTGTGATCCCGTACCCGCGGGTCAGACTCGTTCTAACATCAGATAAACCGCTTCACCGTCAGGTCTGAACGGTAAACACGAGCGGACACTTACGGTTCGCTCTGATTCCATCAGAAACACGGCTCAGACTCTCCGGTAAAGCGAAGATAACCCGGTGTTAGTGAAGGTTTCCCGGTGTCAACATGACGCACGCGGACACAGCTCCACGAGGACCAGCCGAAGCCCTCTGACCCGCCCCCCGAGGGCTCTGATTGGCCGGAGCTGCGCAGCGCAACCGAACTACCCGGAAATAAAACCGGAAGAAAACAAAGAAATGAAAAAGTCAATGAAAATAAACTAAATTAAACACTTTGAAGTTTTAGTGTAAATTATAAACATTAAATAAATGCATTAATATAAATGTAGTAAATGTGTTTTACTCCTAAAATGCATAATATACAGGCATTAACCACAATCTCATTAAAAGTAATTTATTATGTATTAACAAATCACCAATTGCCCCACAGCCTTAACGCCTACATCATATGTCAATGTTTTTGGAAAACAAGAAAAACATTATTTTAGAAAACACATTGGTATACTTTGTGCAGTAAGGAACCGCTCACACTCTCATGCGTACACCAGTGCAGTGGGGAATGGATGAGAGATTGTATTTAGTTACTGAATACTCGCCTGACTTTTGGCCCCGTTGAGTCATTGTTGAGTCATTGTATATATTTACTGTTTCCTGCACATGTTTCTGCTGAATGTAAGTGATGTTCTCTGTGAGATCAATAAAGACTAATCTGGAACTGTACTTTGTAACGTATTCCATTACTTTGTCTAATCAGAGTATTCTGAATACTTGGATACTTTCACATTGTCATTATATTTATGTATAAATACAGCGTATAATTATAAAAATGAAGACTCCGTTTTCTGGAACACCGGTCTTTAACTCTCGGCCAATGGAGCAGCAGATACAGCATCATGTGACCCGTGTGTTTGCATGAACTGTGACAGAAGGCATTTAAATCTTTATTTTATTTTAAATGTTCCATCCATGTTCTTCCACTTTATCCGGGGTCTCAGCAGAGATGCCCAGACCTCCTGATCCCCACACCCGGCCTCAGGGACATGGTCCCTCCAGCGTGTCCTGGGTCTTCCACAAGGCCTCCTCCCAATAGGACATGCCTGGAGCACCTTAACACTAAAACATTAACATTAACATTAAAAGTTATTTCTTTATAATGTTGTAAATATGGAGCTAAATGTAATGACCTTGATATTTGGAAAGTAACTGTAATCTAAATACTTTACTAGAATACAGTTACTCAAAACGAGTATTATAAATACATGTCTTCCTAACACTGCAGTGCACGCAGACGCTGGAGGGTGAAGTGTCTTGCCCAAGGACAGTGACAGTGAGCACGTTCAAATGTTCTTCAAACTGCATCAACCATGCAGGAAGTAGTTACTGAAGAACGAACTCACGCGAGCAGAGCCGTGAACTCACTCTCATACCCCTGTCCCTCTGGGGCTTTTACTTTGACAGGGCGTCACATCCGCCGCTTGTCCCGGAGCGGCGGAGCGGACGGACGGCGCGGCCCAGGACGGAGCGGTGCAGAGCGGCTTCTGGACCCGCGGAGCCCCGGGACACGGACAGAGGTAAGAGCGGACCCACGGAGCTCTTTAGCCCCGGTACAGCCCTGTTATAGCCCCGTTAGGTGCGGTGTCTCCCGGGACACGGCTCCCTCCGGTCCCGTTAGAGCGAAAACACCGGAATGTCTGCGTTACTATGACGTTACCGAGACTCAAACAAGTGTGAATGTGTTCAGTTTCAGCCACAGGGACAGGTGAGACACGAGCTGATGATGAAGATGATGTCCTGTTAGATGATGTTCCACCCGTGTTTCCCATAAGACTCATTGGAAACCTCATATTTGCATTAAAGTCCAATGTTGGTGACATGTTTAACACAGATATTACTCTTAATCTAATCTTAATCTAATCACGTGTTTAAAAAGATAAAAACACATTTGTTGCATTAATACTTTTCAGACTCGGTTTAGCCGGAGAACAAACACACAGTTTTGTTTTGTTTTGTTAAATCCAGGTTTGGTGCTGGTTGGTTTAACTCTCTCCTGTGCTCAGGGGGCGCGGTCACGATAAGGTGATGGAGGCGGAGCTTCAGTTCGGGCGGCTGAAGGGGCTGCGCTCTTTGCTGCTGCGGCGCTACCAGCACCGGCCCCTGGTGCGGTGCCTGCGGGGCCTGTCGGGCTGTCGCTGGGGGCCCCACGGGAGCGGAGCCGGGTCGGGGGCCGAGTCAGGGGCCCCCGGCTGCACCAAGGTACGATATGGACCATGCTTTAGGGTCACTGGAGTTCACAGGGACTGGTCCGTCGTGTGTGATGCTTCTGCGGCGCTCAGGAGTAAACCGAGCGTGAAGAGTCATCGTCCATAAAACTGATTCTGTGCTCAAAGTCCAGCTCCGTTGCCGTGGAAACCAACACCTTTGTTTTCCTGCTGAAACCAACATCATGATGCTCACGGTGGCGTAGCAGTTAGCGCTCGTGCTTCTCAGCGAGAAGGTCCCGAGTTCGATTCCAATGTGTGAGGAACTTCACGTTGGTCCTCATGGAGCTGACCTTCACTGTGTTTAGGTCTGAAGAGTCTGGAAACATTACGGTCTAAACCATGTTTCCTTTTGCCCTCGACTTTTGGTCAAATTGTGAATTGAAACTATTTTTCCATCAGAGTAAATGGGGAGTTCTGGTCGTTGCTACGGTAACGCCATCAAACATATGACATGGGTTTCATTTACTTTTTTCATTGGACCAAATGGAATTTTCTGTCAAATAAAGTTTTTGAAATCATTATATCAGTTACTCTGATTCTGTTCTCTGGTCTGCAGGGGGAGGGGCTGGGCGTGGCGCTGCTCGCCACGGCGTTCTGTGTGTCTCTGGTTTTCCTGTACTTCTGGGGACAGGCCAAGAACGACTACAATGACTTCGACTGGTCAGTCTTTAGACACTTATTATAAACCTTTGTTATAAACAGGTTGATTATTATCATTGTTATAAACAGGTTGATTATTGTTATTGTTATAAACAGGTTGATTATTGTTATAAACAGGTTGATTATTATCATTGTTATAAACAGGTTGATTATTGTTATTGTTATAAACAGGTTGATTATTGTTATAAACAGGTTGATTATTATCATTGTTATAAACAGGTTGATTATTGTTATAAACAGGTTGATTATTATCACTGTTATAAACAGGTTGATTATTATCATTGTTATAAACAGGTTGATCATTGTTATTGTTATAAACAGGTTGATTATTGTTATTGTTATAAACAGGTTGATTATTGTTATAAACAGGTTGATTATTATCATTGTTATAAACAGGTTGATTATTGTTATAAACAGGTTGATTATTATCACT
>CM038355.1:22904950-22912450 GCA_021464625.1 Proterorhinus semilunaris | reverse complement strand
GAGTCGTAGTTCAGTGAGTCGTAGTTCAGTGAGTCGTAGTTCAGTGAGTCGTAGATCAGTGAGTCGTAGTTCAGTGAGTCGTAGATCAGTGAGTCGTAGTTCAGTGAGTCGTAGTTCAGTGAGTCGTAGTTCAGTGAGTCGTAGTTCAGTGAGTCGTAGTTCAGTGAGTCGTAGTTCAGTGAGTCGTAGTTCAGTGAGTCGTAGTTCAGTGAGTCGTAGTTTGTTCAGCGAGTCGTAGATCAGTGAGTCGTAGTTCAGTGAGTCGTAGTTCAGTGAGTCGTAGTTCAGTGAGTCGTAGTTCAGTGAGTCGTAGTTCAGTGAGTCGTAGTTCAGTGAGTCGTAGTTCAGTGAGTCGTAGTTCAGTGAGTCGTAGTTTGTTCAGCGAGTCGTAGATCAGTGAGTCGTAGATCAGTGAGTCGTAGTTCAGTGAGTCGTAGTTTGTTCAGCGAGTCGTAGATCAGTGAGTCGTAGATCAGTGAGTCGTAGTTCAGTGAGTCGTAGATCAGTGAGTCGTAGTTCAGTGAGTCGTAGTTCAGTGAGTCGTAGTTCAGTGAGTCGTAGTTCAGTGAGTCGTAGTTCAGTGAGTCGTAGTTTGTTCAGCGAGTCGTAGATCAGTGAGTCGTAGTTCAGTGAGTCGTAGATCAGTGAGTCGTAGTTCAGTGAGTCGTAGTTCAGTGAGTCGTAGTTCAGTGAGTCGTAGTTCAGTGAGTCGTAGTTCAGTGAGTCGTAGTTCAGTGAGTCGTAGATCAGTGAGTCGTAGTTCAGTGAGTCGTAGTTCAGTGAGTCGTAGTTCAGTGAGTCGTAGTTCAGTGAGTCGTAGTTCAGTGAGTCGTAGTTTGTTCAGCGAGTCGTAGATCAGTGAGTCGTAGTTCAGTGAGTCGTAGATCAGTGAGTCGTAGTTCAGTGAGTCGTAGTTCAGTGAGTCGTAGTTCAGTGAGTCGTAGTTCAGTGAGTCGTAGTTCAGTGAGTCGTAGTTCAGTGAGTCGTAGATCAGTGAGTCGTAGTTCAGTGAGTCGTAGTTCAGTGAGTCGTAGTTCAGTGAGTCGTAGTTCAGTGAGTCGTAGTTCAGTGAGTCGTAGTTCAGTGAGTCGTAGTTTGTTCAGCGAGTCGTAGATCAGTGAGTCGTAGTTCAGTGAGTCGTAGATCAGTGAGTCGTAGTTCAGTGAGTCGTAGATCAGTGAGTCGTAGTTCAGTGAGTCGTAGATCAGTGAGTCGTAGTTCAGTGAGTCTTCGTTCAGTGAGTCGTAGATCAGTGAGTCGTAGTTCAGTGAGTCGTAGATCAGTGAGTCGTAGTTCAGTGAGTCGTAGTTCAGTGAGTCGTAGTTCAGTGAGTCGTAGTTCAGTGAGTCGTAGTTCAGTGAGTCGTAGTTCAGTGAGTCGTAGTTCAGTGAGTCGTAGTTCAGTGATAATCTTATTGTTGTGACAGGTCACGGCGCCGTACCTGCAGGTGGGCGGAGTCCTGCTGATGACGGTCCTGGCGTGGCCGGTCGCCGCCGTTTTCTGTCGAGGCTCCGGTGAGCGTCCTGTGGGCGTGGCCATGAGGGCGAGCAGATCGAGTTCATTAAAAACATTAATATGTAAAAGGAAAAAAGAAAACACGGAAAACTGTGGACAAAACATGTAAAAATAAAGGGAGGGTATAAACACACAGGGGTATATACACACAGGGGTATATACACACAGGGGTATATACACACAGGGGTATATACACACAGGGGTATATACACACAGGGGTATAAACACACAGGGGTATATACACACAGGGGTATAAACACACAGGGGTATATACACACAGGGGTATATACACACAGGGGTATATACACACAGGGGTATATACACACAGGGGTATATACACACAGGGGTATAAACACACAGGGGTATATACACACAGGGGTATAAACACACAGGGGTATATACACACAGGGGTATAAACACACAGGGGTATATACACACAGGGGTATAAACACACAGGGGTATAAACACACAGGGGTATAAACACACAGGGGTATATACACACAGGGGTATATACACACAGGGGTATAAACACACAGGGGTATATACACACAGGGGTATATACACACAGGGGTATATACACACAGGGGTATATACACACAGGGGTATATACACACAGGGGTATATACACACAGGGGTATAAACACACAGGGGTATATACACACAGGGGTATAAACACACAGGGGTATATACACACAGGGGTATAAACACACAGGGGTATATACACACAGGGGTATATACACACAGGGGTATAAACACACAGGGGTATATACACACAGGGGTATAAACACACAGGGGTATAAACACACAGGGGTATATACACACAGGGGTATATACACACAGGGGTATAAACACACAGGGGTATATACACACAGGGGTATAAACACACAGGGGTATAAACACACAGGGGTATATACACACAGGGGTATATACACACAGGGGTATAAACACACAGGGGTATATACACACAGGGGTATAAACACACAGGGGTATAAACACACAGGGGTATATACACACAGGGGTATAAACACACAGGGGTATAAACACACAGGGGTATAAACACACAGGGGTATATACACACAGGGGTATATACACACAGGGGTATATACACACAGGGGTATAAACACACAGGGGTATAAACACACAGGGGTATATATACACAGGGGTATAAACACACAGGGCACAGGTGACACAATCAAGGGGAAACTAAACGAAAACAGAACCCTGACAAAAAATTGGTGGATAAAATTAAATTTGGGAATAAATGGGGAAGAATTGGGAAAGAAAAAAAAAAAAGTGGTGAATTGTACATTTCTCCTCCTGACTCTGATGTCTCACAGGCAGGGGGCGCTCTCTGCTGCTCGTCCTGTTCCTGTTGTCTCTGTGTGTGGTTTACCTGCTGCCTCTGGGCCTGTACTCGCCCTGTATTAAGGAGAGGAGCCGCCTGGGCCCCCGGCCCGCACTCATCGGGCACCGAGGGGCCCCCATGGTGAGAGATATTGTATATATATATATTTATATATTTATATTTATATATTCATATATATATGTGTCTGCAGTTGGCCCCTGAGAACACGCTCATGGCGTTTGAAGAGGCCGTGCAGTCGGGCTGTGAGGGGCTGGAGTCGGACGTCACGCTCAGGTCGGAACTTTACGTTTGTAACAGTTTCACATTTAGATAAAAATAAGCTATAAAACTTTAAACTATGAGGCTTTAGGGGCATAAAGAATATTAAATAAATAAGATACAACATAAAAGGTAAATATGGTCAGAGGACAGTGGGATTATATTTACAGATGTGTGGGTCCTGCAGGTGCACAGGGCTCCACTCAAACATCTGGAACTTTGAGGATTTTTACAGATCTGATTTATTTTATTTATGTTTCACTAATAACCATTTTATTTCAAAAACCCTCTGAGCAAATCTTTGGAACTAACATGTCCCAAGTATATTAGGGTTGGGCCATATGGCAAAATAATTACGTATATAAATACTATAATAATATAATATAATAATATAATAATATAATATAATATAACAAATATAGACTTTAGTTCACGCTTTGTCACAGCCCCAAAAATCAAATTACAGGAAAAATTTCCAAAGAAAATCAGGAGTTTTTCTCTGGATTGATCTCAAAGTACAGATGAGTGAAGATGAAGCAGTGGGCGGGATGAAGGAGCAGAGGGCGGGATGAAGGAGCAGTGGGCGGGATGAAGGAGCAGAGGGCGGGATGAAGGAGCAGTGGGCGGGATGAAGGAGCAGTGGGCGGGATGAAGGAGCAGTGGGCGGGATGAAGGAGCAGTGGGCGGGACCGGCTGCTCGCCTTTATATCCGTGCTGTCTCTGCAGTTTGGACGGGATGCCCTTCCTGATGCACGACCACACTCTGCTGAGGACCACTAACGTGGGCGAGGAGTTCCCCGAGAGCAGCCGCTCGCCGGCCGCCATGTTCACCTGGACCCAGCTGCAGAGGCTGAACGCCGGCGCCTGGTTCCTCAAGGTGACGCCTGGTTCCTCAGTCTGAGCGACTGATGACCCTGTACTGACCCTGTACTAACCCTGGCTCCTCCCTGGCTCCTCCCTCTCAGAGCGACCCGTTCAGGAGCGCCGGCGCTCTGTCGGAGGAGGAGCGCGTCCGGGCTCAGAATCAGACCGTGTGCTCGCTGCTCCACTTCCTGGAGCTCGCCGCACGCTCGCACTCATTGGTCATCTTCGACCTGTACCGCCCGCCCAAAGACCACCCCTACAGGGACACCTGGATCCAACGCACGCTGGAAGTGCTCAACCAGTCCACCATTCGCTCTGAACAGGTCTGTAGCTCCTCCTTCACCTCAGGTCTGTAGCTCCTCCTCCACCTCAGGTCTGTAGCTCCTCCTCTCAGGTCTGTAGCTCCTCCTCCACCTCAGGTCTGTAGCTCCTCCTCAGGTCTGTAGCTCCTCCTTCTCGCAGGTCTGTATCTCCTCCTCCTCCCAGGTATGTAGCTCCTCCTCAGGTCTGTAGCTCCTCCTCTCAGGTCTGTAGCTCCTCCTCCTCCCAGGTATGTAGCTCCTCCTCTCTGTAGCTCCTCCTCTCAGGTCTGTAGCTCCTCCTCTCAGGTCTGTAGCTCCTCCTCCTCTCAGGTCTGTAGCTCTTCCTCTCTGTAGCTCCTCCTCTCAGGTCTGTAGCTCCTCCTCTTGGTAGCTCCTCCTCTCAGGTCTGTAGCTCCTCCTCTTGGTAGCTCCTCCTCTCAGGTCTGTAGCGAGGGCCGGGCGATACTGACAAAAATGTATCTCTCAATAGCTGTGGGAGTGTGTTTTTTGTGTGTAAACGATCAGAAAAATGCCAAAATGTTCTGCAAACGTCTTATTTGACCAAAAAATATATTCTCCTCATTTCTCCTCCAACGTTTGCCTAAAATTTTTCTAATTTTCCCAGAATTTTTCGCTCCATTATTATAATTTTTGACCAATAACCCCCATGGATGAACTGGATATTGTGAATTTGTGCAGCGTGTAAATAAAAGAGGAGAAAGCACTTATCCCTGTGGGACTGCCGTCCTGATGCTCAGTTTGTTTGAGTTTCTTCTTGACCCTCAGGTGCTGTGGTTGCCCTCTGACCTGCGCTCACTGGTTCAGGAGACTGACCCGGACCTGCAGCAGACCTCAGGCAGCCGGCTCCCCCTGGAGGAGCTACAGAGCAACAACATCGTCAAACTGAACCTGCACTACAGCGCGGCGTCGCCACAGCTGGTCAGGCGAGTAAAGTATACAGACTCACACGTTACAGACTCATGGTACAGACTCACGTTACAGACTCACGCTACAGACTCGCACGGTACAGACTCACAAGTTACAGACTCGCACGGTACAGACTCACACTTTACAGACTCACTTTACAGACTCACTGTACAGACTCACACTTTACAGACTCACACTTTACAGACTCACACTTTACAGACTCACACGTTACAGACTCACACGTTACAGAATCACACGTTACAGACTCACACTTTACAGACTCACACTTTACAGACTCACACGTTACAGACTCACACGTTACAGAATCACACGTTACAGACTCACACGTTACAGACTCACACGTTACAGACTCACACGTTACAGAATCACACGTTACAGAATCACACGTTACAGAATCACACGTTACAGACTCACACGTTACAGACTCACACTGTACAGACTCGGCTCAAACACATTTGGAAGTGAGTGCTTTTTTCCGTAGTGAGTTTTCTGCGGTAAACGTCAGTGTGAACCTCTACGTGGTGAGTGAGCCGTGGCTGTTCTCCGTGGCCTGGTGCTGCGGCGTCCAATCAGTGACCACCAACGCTCCACAGCTGCTCAGTCACATGACCCAGCCTCTTCTGCTCATGGTACAGACTCACAAACTACGGACTCACAAACTACGGACTCACAAACTACAGACTCGCAAACTACGGACTCACAAACTACGGACTCACAAACTACGGACTCACAAACTACGGACTCACAAACTACGGACTCACAAACTACCAGACTCACAAACTACCAGACTCACAAACTACAGACTCACAAACTACCAGACCCACAAACTACAGACCCACAAACTACAGACTCACAAACTACAGACCCACAAACTACGGACTCACAAACTACGGACTCGCAAACTACGGACTCGCAAACTACGGACTCGCAAACTACGGACTCGCAAACTACGGACTCGCAAACTACGGACCCGCAAACTACGGACCCGCGAACTACGGACCCGCGAACTACGGACCCGCGAACTACGGACCCACGAACTACGGACCCACGAACTACAGACCCACAAACTACAGACTCACAAACTACAGACCCACAAACTACGGACTCACAAACTACGGACTCGCAAACTACGGACTCGCAAACTACGGACTCGCAAACTACGGACTCGCAAACTACGGACCCGCGAACTACGGACCCGCGAACTACGGACCCGCGAACTACGGACCCGCGAACTACGGACCCACGAACTACGGACCCACGAACTACGGACCCACGAACTACGGACCCACGAACTACGGACCCACGAACTACGGACTCACGAACTACGGACTCACGAACTACGGACTCACGAACTACGGACTCACAAACTACCAGACTCACAAACTACCAGACTCACAAACTACCAGACTCACAAACTACAGACTCGCAAACTACCAGACTCGCAAACTACAGACTCACAAACTACAGACTCACAAACTACGGACTCACAAACTACCAGACTCACAAACTACAGACTCGCAAACTACCAGACTCGCAAACTACAGACTCACAAACTACAGACTCACAAACTACCAGACTCACAAACTACGGACTCACAAACTACGGACTCACACTGTACAGACTCGGCTCAAACACATTTGGAAGTGAGTGCTTTTTTCCGTAGTGAGTTTTCTGCGGTAAACGTCAGTGTGAACCTCTACGTGGTGAGTGAGCCGTGGCTGTTCTCCGTGGCCTGGTGCTGCGGCGTCCAATCAGTGACCACCAACGCTCCACAGCTGCTCAGTCACATGACCCAGCCTCTTCTGCTCATGGTACAGACTCACAAACTACGGACTCACAAACTACGGACTCACAAACTACAGACTCACAAACTACGGACTCACAAACTACGGACTCACAAACTACGGACTCACAAACTACGGACTCACAAACTACGGACTCACAAACTACCAGACTCACAAACTACCAGACCCACAAACTACAGACCCACAAACTACAGACCCACAAACTACAGACCCACAAACTACGGACTCACAAACTACGGACTCACAAACTACGGACTCGCAAACTACGGACTCGCAAACTACGGACTCACAAACTACGGACTCACAAACTACGGACTCACAAACTACGGACTCACAAACTACGGACTCACAAACTACGGACTCACAAACTACGGACTCACAAACTACGGACTCACAAACTACGGACTCACAAACTACGGACTCACAAACTACGGACTCACAA
>CM038355.1:22802450-22899950 GCA_021464625.1 Proterorhinus semilunaris | reverse complement strand
AAATAGTGGAAAAATATAATTTGTATTTTATTTAATGTTTTACAATAAAAATATATCCTTTATTTAGAGATCCAGAGCTAAAACAGAGCATCATTTACAATGAGCACAAAAGAGCAGCAGTGGCTTCTGTTCAAACAATTAGCAGTGTTGACATAATCAGGACCGTTACCTCAGCGTCCAGACACCACAGCTCCAAAAAGGGCTCAAGACGCACCTGAGGGGGACAGGCAGCCCCCGCCCTCATAACCTTGGTAAAAATACACTTCAATAAGTCCCTTTTAAAACACATGTGTAAGCACCGACCACCAAAACTGTCTACTTACTCGCGCCACAACACCACGACCACCACGACCAGCGACAGCCCGGGGAGGTGAACCACACCGGCGCACCTTTAATGAGTCTAGTAATCAGTGCCAGAGCTCACGCCACTCCCACAGGTGGTGCATTCAGGGACGTAGGACTTTCCCATAACAGCAAAATAAAATCACTAACCACCTGGTCACAACATCATCATTACTGCCACATTGTGAGTAAGTATAATATTTTACATTTCGACGGCTATGAGAAGTTCCTGGATGCCTGTTTAGTTTTTAGAGTTTTAAAAGGTCTCGCCGCCACCATTAAGGAATTTCATATCACAAATAAGTAACACTCGAGTAAATACCAGAGCTCTGACCAGAGGAGACTGTACTGTGCAACGTCGTGGAGTCTATCGGAGGCTCGCAGGTTTGGAACTCGCCGCCTGCTCACATCAGGAACTGTGACAATCACCACTCCTTAAGAAGGTCCTAAACATCTGGTTTAAAACAAACACTCACAGGTAGTTCAATTAAAGTTCAATGCTTCATCAATTTCGTGGGCGTGTGATGTTATCTCACCTGTGTCTGTCCTTGTAACTGACCTCTGACCTCTGACCTCTGACCTCTGTGACTTTGTTCTGTTTTCTGTATGTTTGTATTTTCCTTCTGTCAATGTTTCTTTACCTGCTTTAGGACAACGGATGCACTTTAGCTCTCGCGCTAATTCTGGTCCATTTACATCGATGCTTTTGGCCGACGTGTTGATTAATGTGCACCGTCCTAATTCAAATAAATAAATAAATAAAAACATATTTTCTGTGTGTTTTTCAGAACTCAGTGAAGTTTGGTCTGTGTCCAGTCTGAGCTCCCAGGGGCCTCCACCAGGGGCCGCTCTCCCCTCCAGCTGACGCTCCAGGGGCCAAATCAATCAGCCTCTTAACCCAGCGCATTGTCTTCAGTTCAGCTTTACCCAAACCTAAAAGCTCATGTTTCTTTTTACTGTTTTTGTTGCTGTTTAAGTTAATTTATTTTCTGTTTCATGTTCGTCTCGTTTCCGTCACTATTTAGCGTTTAGATTTGGGTAAAGCCTGGAGAATAACTGTGAGCTCGGTTTGTGTTTGGCTCGGCAGACAAAACACTTTTCTGAATGTTATTCCATATTTTCATAGATTATTGTGTTCATATTACATCATATTACATCATATTACATCATATAACATCTTATAACGACGATGATGATTTTACTGATTTGTTTTTAACTTAATGCATCTTAAGTTTAGAATTTGAGTTTTTTTTATTATTTGCCAAATCTCGACGTGTCTGAAGATAAAACAGTTTGAATGTTTTGACAAAAGGACTTGTTTTCCACGGCTGATGTGAATATTTGCACATATTCACGGCGACGCCCCACAGCGCCCCCTGCAGGAGGATTTGAACACGTTCGCTCAGACTCGGTTCATGAATAAAACTTCAGCTCATTTTCCTGTTTCTACTTTTTCAACACATTTGATCACGAACCCGAGACCGCCTCTCGAGGCGACAGGTCGACCAGGGAGGGCCGCCGCCATGTTGGACAAGATTTACAAAACATTTAAAAAAAATAAAAAGTAATTAGCATATAGCATGAAGCTAACGTTAGACTCGTGACCCTTCACCAGAGTTTCCTTCTACGTCAGAATGTTATTGTCACATTCACATGAGGCCCGTAGGCTGAACTCTCCAGACAAGAAGCTCTTAGATTTGGGTAAAGCTGAACGTGGAGAAAAGGTGCTTGGTTAAGGCGGGGTCAGAGGTTCAAGTCTCACACCCTGCGTATGAACAGAAATGTAATATATTACTGAGTACAGAAGATGGACAACTCCTGTACGACTGAGAGCTTACACAGACACGTTAGCATCAGGTTAGAACATAGAAACACGAGATCTGTTCATTTGTAAATCTGATGACCTCTGACCTTTGTGTCTCACAAAGACGACAGAGACATTTTAAAGCCTCAATAGAATATTTTTAATGCCACAAATGGAAACATTTTCACACATTTCATTTCTGAACATTTACAAACTCACACGGAGGAAACGACGGGCCAGATTTATGAGTTTAGAGTTTTGGACGAATTGTGAAGAAAAAAACAGTTTAAAAATGGCACTAATTCCAAAACACGTGAGATTTAATTTAATTTGAAGCTTCTTAATGAAAATAAGGCCTTGATTTTGGCACCGTTCATTTAAAAACGTCCTCAAACGTCTCTGAAAACAGACCAGGTCTTCTCTCCGGTTTGTGGGCGTTTCCGGCGTCTGTATGGATGGGCGGGGCGTTGCCGTGGCGATGGTCACTTGGCGTTGCCGCGGGCCGTCCTCTGCTTGGTCATGGTGGTGAGCATCTGACTGATGTACGATGTCAGGAGGTCGTCCATTTTGTAACCCTGACGACGAAGGGTTAAAGTGGTTAGTGTGATTTAAACAGACACGTTCTCAGCTCAGATGTTCTGAGCTGAGAACGTTCCTCTGGAAGAACAAACCCAACAGTCCGGACGACTCTCCACCTGCAGGTCCGGGGGGGGGGGCAGGTTTAGCTCCGCCTCTCAGAGCGCTGTGATGGCCCGAGTGTTAGGAGAGGACATTTGCAGAGTCTAGTGGTGCTAGGCTAGTGCTAGGCTAGTACTAGGCTAGTGCTAGGCTAGTGCTAGGCCAGTACTAGGCTAGTACTAGGCTAGTGCTAGGCCAGTACTAGGCTAGTGCTAGGCCAGTACTAGGCTAGTGCTAGGCTAGTGCATGTCTATGGTATCAGTTAGCCTGCATTAAAAACAGTCTGGCCCACAGAGCACCTGAGGCAAAGCACTTATAACACCAGACTAACCATAGAATCATTTTTGAAATATAACCGACCTCACATGAATTATTGCATTTTCAGGGACTATTTTCTCGCAGATCACTCCGCCGCTGTGTAGCTTACAGCCACAAAGCTGATGCTGCTCAAATAGAAGTTATTTTAAATGCAAAATGGTTAAAATGATTCTTTTTTAGAATACATCTTGTGTTTACAGATCGCACGTGAGAAAAGGAAGGTTTTGTGATGTACGGGTTATTGAAGGGTTTTATTATCAGAGCGTCGGGCGGGTGCAGCAACACGGGGGTCGGTTTTTTTTTCCTTTGTGTTGGATTCGTGCAGTTACACACAGCACTTCCTTATATGGTGAAAGAGGCGGAGACATATGCTAATTTTCCGACCGACCTCAGACACAGCAGCCAATGACTTTCACCTAAGAACGTTTGGTCCTGACTCTGTCGGATTTTAATACGATGTTCATGAACAAGGCCCAATGAGAAGATCTGCCCCAGGGCCCAAGGAGAAGCTCTGCCCCAGGGCCCAATGAGAAGATCTGCCCTGGGGTTTGCTCATAACCCCAGGGCCCAATGAGAAGATCTGCCCCAGGGCCCAATGAGAAGATCTGCCCCAGGGCCCAAGGAGAAGCTCTGCCCCAGGGCCCAATGGGAAGATCTGCCCTGGGGTTAGCTCCCATTGCTCCTCATTGCTCCTCATTGCACTTGGACTAAGGAAGGACCCGCTGGTCCATGATCAGCCGGGTCTCACCAGGTTGGTCTCGCAGAGCAGCTTACAGCCTCGCACCAGGTTCCCGATGGTGATGTGGAAGTAGGAGTTCCCGCTGCTCCAGTTGGAGATCTTGGTGAAGGAGTGAGTGGTCAGGACGTCCTGAGGGGAGACAGAGGTCAGAGGTCAGAACCACAGGGGCGGAGCCAGAGGAGAGGGCTTTAACCCCAGAGCCGGACCTTGGTCTTGGGGTCGATGAGGCTGACTCCGTGCTTGTTGATGGCGATGAGCAGCGTCTCGGGGAAGTGCGGGTCCGTGGTTTGCTGAAACACACACGAGAGTCACAGGTTCGAGTCCCACGGGTTCAAATGTGTGCTTTTATTTTGTGACATATTAGTTCTAAAGATTTGCTTTGAATCTGGTTTAGTTTTTGAATAAATGGTTCAAAGCCCTATAAATATGTCAAACATCCTTGTGTAAAAAACAACAAAATGGAGTCTGTAAAGTTTAGCCGCTCTGTCTCCCACAAACTTAAAAAAAAAAAAATTACAATGAAATAAAATACATATATAAATAAATAAATAAATGTTCAGAATTGTTTCAAAAAATGTCCCACTTTTCCAAACTGTCCTAAAAAAATGTACATTTCAAAACTTTTCAATACAATCATCCGGACTGTTCCGGAATGTTCCAGAATGTTCCGGAATGTTCCGGAATGTTCCGGACTGTTGGAGTCACTTCCTGGATAGATGTCCAGCTCGAAGCGTCTAAAGGGAAAACACCTTGACTTCGAAGAAGGCGGAGCCAAAGGTGGGCCACTTGTAGAGGATCTTGAGGAAGGCGAGTTTGGCCTCCTCTCGGGTTCTCCCGGAGTGTTTGCTGAGCAGCGACAGGATGGACTGTGAAGGAAACACGTGTGAGAGATGTTTCAGCTTCAGGTCTGAGCGAGTTCCTCTCACCGTCCTCCAGTCGTCAGGCGGCAGGAGGCGGGTCATGTCCTGCGGGACCAGCTCCTTCAGGACTTTGCTGATGTTGAGGAGGTGTGAGCGCTCGTCCTCGTACTTCACTCTGTAGATGAGCGCGGCGAGCTGCAGCGCCTCGTCCCGAGAGCACTTATGGTACCCTCGGAGGTATTTGGGCAGCTCCTGCTCGGACACAGGTCACAGGTCACAACCCTCAGAGACCCAAAGGTATGTTTAGGTCATTTACGACGTCCGATACTGGCATCGGACATCGGAACCGATACAATATCAGCATCAAAAGTGAAAACTGTGCTCATTGTGGAAAACGCTTCTGTTGGCGATTAACTGGACACCATCTTCTCCTCGCCGCAGGTCATGTGACAACCTGCGGCGAGGAGCGAGCGGCGTGTCCGAATCGCCAACAGAATCAGTGAAGTCATGTGACCTGGTAGAAGTGGAAGATGGAGTCCGCCATGGCGTCCTTCCCGGGCGTGGTGTTGGTCCACAGCTTCTTCATGAAGAACACCTGGTACGTGAGCGGCGTCGGTGGAGCTCCTGAAGACACGCGAGACCAAGAGTAAAACCACCTGAACCAAACGGAGCTCGTTCCTCTCCTGCGTCGTCCTACCGTCTTTCACGTGCCGCGCCTTCTTGATCCAGTCCGTCAGGTGCCTCACGAAGTCGAAGAAGAAGTCTCCATCGGGAACGCTGATCACCTGGACCAGAGTCAATCCATCAATGGTATAGCCCAATATCACAACAGGTTCCTCTTAGGGTTAGGGTTATGGAACATTCAGAGTCACGTAAACCGTTTAGATCCGCTGCAGCTGAGGCTCCGGGTCGTCACGCCGTAAAACTCTTCAATCCTTTTCTCTGATGAACTGTTTTTAGAACTTTTATATTGAATCCGTTTCCAATCGTCCTCGTCATCGTTAAATTAGTTGAAAGATCAACTTTATGCCTAAAACAGCCAGTGAGGCGCCATCTACAGGCGATCGGGCTTTACTGCATTTGATTTTTGAATCAGTATTTGTGCAGCAGTGAAGCCTTAAGTCAGATGCCCCGCCGCTCTGGGCGATCAAAGCCCCCGGAGCGAGTTGGACTGTCCTGTCAGGTTTGCATTTAGGTCTTTTAGCTTTTTGTATTATAGATAATTGTGTTATATTATAGCGTTGTTGTTGAATATTGTAGTTTTAGTCATTAGTTGCTTTTGTCGCTGTATTAGTTTAAGACGTTTGTTGGTTTTTGAGTTCAATACCGTGTGTAATTTTTGTGCGTATCGTTTGTTGTTACTCTGTAGTCGCTGGAACTCCAGGCTCGGACTTTGTTTACGAGGTGAAGTAAATAAAAGTCACATGACTCAGGCCTGTCAATCACCGCCCCAGACCCCTCCCAGTGCTCCTCCCCGTGTATCGTCTCACGTGTTTAACCTTAGCGTGTGGTAAACATGTGTCAGACCTTGTCCGTGATCTTGACGAACAGACTGAAGCCTTCAGGCGACTTGAGCAGCAGCCGAGCCGAGATGTTCTGACAGAAGTCCTTGGCTTTGGTGCTGGACTCCACCTCGAACACCTGCAGAGACGGGACACGCGTGTTACTGGAGTCACATGTGTCTCTATCCGTGTAAGATCCATGTGTCTGAGCAGCTGTACCTCGTCAGAGTCGTCGGGGAAGTAGACCTTGTGGAAGATCTGCGTGGTCTTGTGCTGAATGGCCTCCACCTCCACCAGGTGAGGGGGGTACTTCCTGCAGCCGTTCCTGCTCGTGCACACATGGGTTTGGGGACGAGTTAGAGATGAACACCTTTCTGACTGAGCAGGATTTAGAGGCAGGTGTGGTGAACAGGTCTGGGCTCATGCTACACATTAGGACATGGAAAATACGTCATATTAACATTTTTAAACTCCGTATAGTCCCTTTAAGCGATTGAAATGGTCGTTCCCTAACCCATAATGCACCGCGAGACCCGAGACTCTGCTAATGAATGTATGGTTTGTGGCCTGCCATAGTTTCCCTCGCTCTCCTTCTGCAGAACCGACTCTTTCTCCCTGAAAAAGCAGCTCTGAGCCGTGGAAATACTGACATGTTATTATCAAGAAATGAGCCCATTCTACATCGAAAACAACACGGCATTAAGGCTCTGAACTCTACGTGAGAGGAACAATCACCTCCTGGGCTGCTTTGTCCTGACTTTAAACTCTTTTAACTTTTAAGATTTTGCAGCATTTACGCCTGAGATTGGAGGACCAAAACCAAGAGGAATGTTCTGAACCATGGATACCCACAGTCCTGCTTCCTCCGGGCACAAATCCCACTGCAAATGGACAGATATGAAGAGTTCAAAGGGGTGGTGGTACCGTAGAGCTTTCTGCAGGCGCTGCATACAGTCCGGAGCCAGGGGGCAGTGTTTCTGAGCCTGGAGGAACTTATGCACGTGAGGAAGGAGGATGTTACTGGGAGGAAACAGCCCCGTGCAGAGCCACAGCAGCTCCCAGCCTTTCTCCTCACTGTATCTGAAACCAGCAAAAGGAACAAGACATTAGCATGGACGCAACGCTCTCGGGCCCGGCCGATATATCGCCCGGCCGATATACAGGGCAGATATGTGGGCTTAGTCCGTTTCCCGGTTCTTTCTCCATCGGAAAGAGCTAAGTCACCCACAACTTCCGAAACATCGCGGTGAAAATTTTATACATTTTATGTTGCAGACTTTTGCATATAATTTCAGAACCATAAGAGACAGAGGCTGTTTTTTGTTTTGAAAACTGCTGATTTTTGTCTTTAAACGAGCTCCCTCTGAAGAACCGACTAATCATGAATATACAGCACCCCCTGGTGTCATAGTTCGACACTGACACGTTTAAAGCTTCATTCACAGGATTAAAGAAAATAGCTTTGGTGCAGATCGTTCTCAGAAAAACCTCTATTGGAGATAATCCTGTATTCTATGATTGAAACCTCGGCTATCGGCCACCCCCTTCATATCGGTATCAGACCCAAACATCCAGATCGGTCGGGCATTACCATCGTCTGATCTAAGCTTGAACTAAACCTGGTCCAGAGCAGGTTATGTTTCCATGGAGATCTGACCTGATAGAATGTTCTCCAGCTTTGTAGTTAACTCTATCGCTCTGATCCAGCTGTTTACCCCTCTGGGCTGTCGGAGCCGACCTCAGGCAGCTTTACTCAAACACGTACTTGACGTTGTTGTCCGTGAGCTGCTTGAGGACCTGGCAGTAGATCTCATCTTTGAGCGGCTCAGCCTTCAGCGCCGTCTCGAAGATCTGGTCCGTGAGCTCGTTGACGAGGCGCACGCGTTTGCACGGGTAGTCGCCCATGTACTTCATGATGGGTGCACACGGGTCAAGGGAAAGACACATGTCCTGGGACAGCCGAAGAAAACAAGCTGAAGATGCACAGATGTCCAAAATCTAAATAACGTTCAGAGTCAGGTTTAGATGATTGGTTTTAGTTTGTGACAGATTAGTAACAAAGATTTGCTCAGAGGGATTTTGGATCATGATTAGCTTCTTAATGAACTCGTTATGAGTGGAAACATTTTTTAATTTGAACTGTTCACCAATAAAAAAAATACTAAAAATAAAAAAATTTCTAAACATAAAAAAAAGAAAAAAGTAAAAAAAATATATATATATTACAAACTTTTCCAAACTGTTCTAGACTCCTCCAAAGTGTAGCAAACTGTTGGAGTTACTTCCTGGTTGGATCTCCTCAAAGGGACAACACGTCGGAGATATGGAGGTACGAGAGTTTGTTTTTTAGAAGGATATCGAGGAAGACGTGCACGGCCTCCTGGCACAGCGCCTCGTGGAGCAGGACCTTCTTGAGCAGCGGCTGTTTGAGCGGCTCACGGCTGCAGCTCCACAGACGCTCCTTACCCCGAGACTTGGACATCATCACTCGGCCCAGCGTGCTCTTCGGCGGCGGCCTGGACGCGGGAGACACGGGAGACACGGAGCAGCAGGTCACACGTGAGGCCATTTCCACATCAAGAAGAAGGAGGAGAGTTTTCAATATTCAAAAGCAAATATTGAACTCAACGGGAAACGATTTCATAATGAATGGAACCAGTAAGAGCCGGTTTATCGACTGCTCCTCTTTGTACAGGGTCATTATTGGGAACAGCGCCCCCTGGTGGCTGTGTATTAGCCCTGTGTGACGTCTTTAATCAGTAAATAGAGAGTTTATAATATACAGACAAATGCACATTATTACCTCTAAGATTAGCAAACATTTCATGAAACGGTGAAAAGAGAACTGGACAAAACAGCACTGGATATGTTCTAGTCCATAAGTCGGTATTTTAAGTCACGATGTCAGAATTGTTAGATCCGGTTATTGCTCAGAGGGCTGGTGTGACGCAGACCTGAAGTAGTCGTAGGAGAAGTCCTCGAGTGTGAAGGCCTGCACTCGCTCCTCGCTCTGCGTCAGATCCACGGCCGCCAGAGTGATGGACTCACGGCGCTGATCCGGGCTCATGGAAACCAGCGCCTGCAGCACAAACACGCTAGGACGTCAGAGGGTTTACCGAGGCGTGTTCTCTGTGGCGTGTGGGAGGCGTGTTCTCTGTGGCGTGTGGGAGGCGTGTTCTCTGTGGCGTGTGAGAGGCGTGTTCTCTGTGGTGTGTGGGAGGCGTGTTCTCTGTGGCGTGTGGGAGGCGTGTCGTCTGTGGCGTGTGGGAGGCGTGTTCTCTGTGGCGTGTGGGAGGCGTGTTCTCTGTGGCGTGTGGGAGGCGTGCCCTCGGTGGCGTGTGGGAGGCGTGTTCTCTGTGGCGTGTGGGAGGCGTGTCGTCTGTGGCGTGTGGGAGGCGTGTTCTCTGTGGCGTGTGGGAGGCGTGTTCTCTGTGGCGTGTGGGAGGCGTGTTCTCTGTAGCGTGTGGGAGGCGTGCCCTCGGTGGCGTGTGGGAGGCGTGTTCTCTGTGGCGTGTGGGAGGCGTGCCCTCGGTGGCGTGTGGGAGGCGTGTTCTCTGTGGCGTGTGGGAGGCGTGTTCTCTGTGGCGTGTGGGAGGCGTGTTCTCTGTGGCGTGTGGGAGGCGTGTCCTCTGTGGCGTGTGGGAGGCGTGTCCTCTGTGGCGTGTGGCGTGTGGGAGGCGTGTTCTCTGTAGCGTGTGGGAGGCGTGTTCGCTGTGGCGTGTGGGAGGCGTGTTCTCTGTAGCGTGTGGGAGGCGTGCCCTCGGTGGCGTGTGGGAGGCGTGTTCTCTGTGGCGTGTGGGAGGCGTGTTCTCTGTGGCGTGTGGGAGGCGTGTTCTCTGTGGCGTGTGGGAGGCGTGTCCTCTGTGGCGTGTGGGAGGCGTGTCGTCTGTGGCGTGTGGGAGGCGTGTTCTCTGTGGCGTGTGGGAGGCGTGTCCTCTGTGGCGTGTGGGAGGCGTGTCCTCGGTGGCGTGTGGGAGGCGTGTCCTCGGTGGCGTGTGGGAGGCGTGTTCTCTGTGGCGTGTGGGAGGCGTGTTCTCTGTGGCGTGTGGGAGGCGTGTTCTCTGTGGCGTGTGGGAGGCGTGTCCTCTGTGGCGTGTGGGAGGCGTGTCCTCTGTGGCGTGTGGCGTGTGGGAGGCGTGTTCTCTGTAGCGTGTGGGAGGCGTGTTCGCTGTGGCGTGTGGGAGGCGTGTTCTCTGTAGCGTGTGGGAGGCGTGTCCTCTGTGGCGTGTGGGAGGCGTGTCCTCGGTGGCGTGTGGGAGGCGTGTCCTCGGTGGCGTGTGGGAGGCGTGTCCTCGGTGGCGTGTGGGAGGCGTGTTCGCTGTGGCGTGTGGGAGGCGTGTTCGCTGTGGCGTGTGGGAGGCGTGTTCGCTGTGGCGTGTGGGAGGCGTGTCCTCGGTGGCGTGTGGGAGGCGTGTTCGCTGTGGCGTGTGGGAGGCGTGTTCGCTGTGGCGTGTGGGAGGCGTGTTCGCTGTGGCGTGTGGGAGGCGTGTCCTCTGTGGCGTGTGGGAGGCGTGTCCTCGGTGGCGTGTGGGAGGCGTGTTCTCTGTAGCGTGTGGGAGGCGTGTTCGCTGTGGCGTGTGGGAGGCGTGTCCTCTGTGGCGTGTCCTCGGTGGCGTGTGGGAGGCGTGTCCTCGGTGGCGTGTGGGAGGCGTGTTCTCTGTGGCGTGTGGGAGGCGTGTCCTCGGTGGCGTGTGGGAGGCGTGTCCTCGGTGGCGTGTGGGAGGCGTGTTCTCTGTGGCGTGTGGGAGGCGTGTCCTCTGTGGCGTGTCCTCGGTGGCGTGTGGGAGGCGTGTTCTCTGTGGCGTGTGGGAGGCGTGTTCTCTGTGGTGTGTGGGAGGCGTGTTCTCTGTGGCGTGTGGGAGGCGTGTCGTCTGTGGCGTGTGGGAGGCGTGTTCTCTGTGGCGTGTGGGAGGCGTGTTCTCTGTGGCGTGTGGGAGGCGTGCCCTCGGTGGCGTGTGGGAGGCGTGTTCTCTGTGGCGTGTGGGAGGCGTGTCGTCTGTGGCGTGTGGGAGGCGTGTTCTCTGTGGCGTGTGGGAGGCGTGTTCTCTGTGGCGTGTGGGAGGCGTGTTCTCTGTAGCGTGTGGGAGGCGTGCCCTCGGTGGCGTGTGGGAGGCGTGTTCTCTGTGGCGTGTGGGAGGCGTGTTCTCTGTGGCGTGTGAGAGGCGTGTTCTCTGTGGTGTGTGGGAGGCGTGTTCTCTGTAGCGTGTGGGAGGCGTGCCCTCGGTGGCGTGTGGGAGGCGTGTTCTCTGTAGCGTGTGGGAGGCGTGCCCTCGGTGGCGTGTGGGAGGCGTGTTCTCTGTGGCGTGTGGGAGGCGTGTTCTCTGTGGCGTGTGGGAGGCGTGTTCTCTGTGGCGTGTGGGAGGCGTGTCCTCTGTGGCGTGTGGGAGGCGTGTCCTCTGTGGCGTGTGGCGTGTGGGAGGCGTGTTCTCTGTAGCGTGTGGGAGGCGTGTTCGCTGTGGCGTGTGGGAGGCGTGTTCTCTGTAGCGTGTGGGAGGCGTGCCCTCGGTGGCGTGTGGGAGGCGTGTTCTCTGTGGCGTGTGGGAGGCGTGTTCTCTGTGGCGTGTGGGAGGCGTGTTCTCTGTGGCGTGTGGGAGGCGTGTCCTCTGTGGCGTGTGGGAGGCGTGTCGTCTGTGGCGTGTGGGAGGCGTGTTCTCTGTGGCGTGTGGGAGGCGTGTCCTCTGTGGCGTGTGGGAGGCGTGTTCTCTGTGACGTGTGGGAGGCGTGTTCTCTGTGACGTGTGGGAGGCGTGTCCTCTGTGGCGTGTGGGAGGCGTGTCCTCTGTGGCGTGTGGCGTGTGGGAGGCGTGTTCTCTGTAGCGTGTGGGAGGCGTGTTCGCTGTGGCGTGTGGGAGGCGTGTTCTCTGTAGCGTGTGGGAGGCGTGTCCTCTGTGGCGTGTGGGAGGCGTGTCCTCGGTGGCGTGTGGGAGGCGTGTCCTCGGTGGCGTGTGGGAGGCGTGTCCTCGGTGGCGTGTGGGAGGCGTGTTCGCTGTGGCGTGTGGGAGGCGTGTTCGCTGTGGCGTGTGGGAGGCGTGTCCTCGGTGGCGTGTGGGAGGCGTGTTCGCTGTGGCGTTTGGGAGGCGTGTTCGCTGTGGCGTGTGGGAGGCGTGTTCGCTGTGGCGTGTGGGAGGCGTGTCCTCTGTGGCGTGTGGGAGGCGTGTCCTCGGTGGCGTGTGGGAGGCGTGTTCTCTGTAGCGTGTGGGAGGCGTGTTCGCTGTGGCGTGTGGGAGGCGTGTCCTCTGTGGCGTGTCCTCGGTGGCGTGTGGGAGGCGTGTCCTCGGTGGCGTGTGGGAGGCGTGTTCTCTGTGGCGTGTGGGAGGCGTGTCCTCGGTGGCGTGTGGGAGGCGTGTCCTCGGTGGCGTGTGGGAGGCGTGTTCTCTGTGGCGTGTGGGAGGCGTGTCCTCTGTGGCGTGTCCTCGGTGGCGTGTGGGAGGCGTGTCCTCGGTGGCGTGTGGGAGGCGTGTTCTCACCACCATGTCGTACGGCGGCCTGGTGATGGTGGGCAGCACGTAGACGCAGTCGCCGGTGAACGCTCCTCTCTGATTGGTCCGGTCGTTGAGGCCGAGCGCCCAGCCCGAGGTCAGCAGCTGCTCCGCCTCCTCCAGCACGATGAGGTCGCCCTTGGAGAACGACAGGAAGGAGGCGTCTGAGGAGGAGCCTGGGCACAGACGCCATTAGATACCAGAACTTTACACGTGAATAACTACAGTAACTCACCTGCGGCAGGACAGTCCGTCAGCGCCACCACGTACTTGGACCTCCTCCGTAGCCCGTCCAGGAAGGAGACCACCAGCTCGCGGATGTCCTCGGCGTTGTTGGAGGTGAAGGTGTACTCGTCGCCTTTGATCGTAGCCAGAGTGAAGCTCTGACCCTGCAGTTTGCCTCCCCTACGGAAACACAAACGTGACTACACTTTGGAGTTCGAGAGAGTTTGGAAGAGTTTGGAAGAGTTTCTAAGGTTTGGAAGAGTTTCTAAGGTTTGGAAGAGTTTCTAAGGTTTGGAAGAGTATGGAAGAGTTTGGAAGAGTTTCTAAGGTTTGGAAGAGTTTCTAAGGTTTGGAAGAGTATGGAAGAGTTTGGAAGAGTTTCTAAGGTTTGGAAGAGTTTCTAAGGTTTGGAAGAGTATGGAAGAGTTTGGAAGAGTTTCTAAGGTTTGTAAGAGTTTCTAAGGTTTGGAAGAGTTTGGGAGGTTTGGAAGAGTTTTGGAAGAGTTTCTAAGGTTTGGAAGAGTTTGGAAGAGTTTCTAAGGTTTGGAAGAGTATGGAAGGTTTGGGAGGTTTGGAAGAGTTTGGAAGAGTTTGGAAGAGTTTTGGAAGAGTTTTGGAAGAGTTTCTAAGGTTTGGAAGAGTTTGGAAGAGTTTGGAAGAGTTTGGAAGAGTTTGGAAGGTTTGGAAGGTTTGGAAGAGTTTGGAAGAGTTTGGAGGAGTTTGGAAGGTTTGGAAGAGTTTGGAAGAGTTTGGAAGAGTTTGGAGGAGTTTGGAAGAGTTTGGAAGAGTTTCTAAGGTTTGGAAGAGTTTGGAAGAGTTTGTAAGAGTATGGAAGAATATGGAAGAGTTTGGAAGAGTTTGGAAGAGTTTGGAAGGTTTGGAAGAGTGTGGAAGAGTTTGGAAGAGTTTGGAAGAGTTTGGTAGAGTTTGGGAGGTTTGGAAGAGTTTGGAAGAGTTTGGAAGAGTATGGAAGAGTTTGGAAGAGTTTGGAAGAGTTTGGAAGAGTTTGGAAGAGTTTGGAAGAGTTTGGGAGGTTTGGGAGAGTTTGGAAGAGTTTGGGAGGTTTGGAAGAGTTTGGAAGAGTTTGGGAGGTTTGGAAGAGTTTGAAAGAGTTTGGAAGAGTTTGGAAGAGTTTGGAAGGTTTGGAAGAGTTTGGAAGCGTTTGGAAGAGTATGGAAGAGTATGGAAGAGTTTGGGAGGTTTGGAAGAGTATGGAAGAGTTTGGAAGGTTTGGAAGAGTTTGGAAGAGTATGGAAGAGTTTGGAAGCGTTTGGAAGGTTTGGAAGAGTTTGGGAGGTTTGGAAGCGTTTGGAAGAGTTTGGGAGAGTTTGGGAGAGTTTGGAAGAGTTTGGAAGAGTTTGGAAGAGTTTGGGAGGTTTGGAAGGGTTTGGAAGAGTTTAGGAGAGTTTGAGCTGAGTTAATCAGGTTCTTGGCCCCATGGCCGGTGTGGCGGAGGTTCAGAGGATCCCGGAGTGAATGTGGGGATTTACCTGCTGCTGGAGACGGCCGTGATCTCGGGAAAGGACAGTTCCAGAAGCACCTGCTCCTGTTCGTCCACGAAGTAAACGCCGGTCCAGTTCACCGCCACGATCACGTCGTTCTTCGGCAGACTGGGCCCTGGGACGACACACAACGCCACCGTGAGTCAGAGTCAGGAAGTATCGTTCATGACTGATCTTTTCATTCATTGTTTACATGACACACGTTTCAAAGGCTAGAGGAAGTCCCACTGTAAACTGGGGCCCGTTACATTTTTCTGTACCAGTTCTTTAACTTGGTTTTCGATACTGATACCTGAACAATACGGTTTCCGATACCTACGCTAAAATATGTGTCGTCTAGACCCAGAAAACAGAACAATAATGTGTGGAAGATCTGCAGGTTCATCTCCAAGGTATGGACAACCCCTCAGTGTCTGCATGTCCAGCTGACGTCTGACCTGAGAACTTGAAGGCCTCGTAGAAGCGCGAGAAAAGCAAAGGCCACTTCAGGCGTGCGAAGTCCACCACGTCCTCCTTCACCTTCTGAGTGCTGTTCCTGCGGCGGCTCTGCACACCCTGCGCTCACACACACACACACACACACACACACACACACACACACATTAAACATCTGATGAGCGCTCCTTGAAGGCAGATGTTCCCGTTTGAAGAGGCGGTACCTTCTTGTGGGCGGCGGACACGAGCTGCGCCCACTTGTCCGGCGTGCGGCTGGAGCAGATCTCTCGGTCCGGGACGTACGAGGGGATGAGGCTGAGCAGTCGGTCCTGAAGCATCTCCGCGCCGTAGTCCACGAAGTACTGCTGCGACGCCAGCTCCGCCAGCTCCTCCTCCTGCGCCCACAGATGAGGTCTTTAGTCACTCGCTCCTTAAAGCAACGTGTGGGCCTCGCTCACCCTCTCGCAGCGGTACTCCCCGAACTTCACCCCGCGCACCACCTGCTGGTAGATGAGGTTTGTGGCCACCTGGTCGTCGGCCGGGCAGTGCCAGGGCGTGAAGATCTCCTTCCTGAAGAACAGCCTCCAGGGGGCGTTCCTCTCCTGGGCGCCCTGCTCTTTGGCGTACTGCTCGCACTGGGACACGGCGTCCATCACGTGGTCACTGCCGCTGCCCAGAGACGACACCTGGACACAGATACACAAGACGTCCACCTGGATTTAACTCAGATCGGCCTGAGCCTCACATCCATTCAGATGCCTCACAGCAGAACATCAACAAATCAGTGAGTCAGTGACAGGACATCCCAATAAGTCCATCAGTCCATCAGTCATCTTCACCTGCCGATGATCCCGATGAACCCGATGACCCCGAAGACCCCGATGAACCCGATGACCCCGATGACCCCGATGAACCCGATGACCCCGATGACCCCGATGAACCCGATGACCCCGATGACCCCTGGTTTGGCCTGGTTTGGTCTAGTTTGGTCTGGTTTGGCCTGGTTTGGCCTGGTTTGGCCTGGTTTGGTCTGGTTTAGTTACCTTGTCGAAGAGCGCGATGTAGAGCGAGAAGCCGAAGCGGTCCTGCAGGCTGGTCTTGGCGGCCAGGGTTTGGTCTGGTTTGGTCTGGTTTGGTCTGGTTCGGTCTGGTTTGGTCTGGTTTGGCCTGGTTCGGTCTGGTTCGGCCTGGTTCGGTTTGGTCTGGTTTGGCCTGGTTAGGCCTGGTTTAGTCTGGTTTGGCCTGGTTTGGCCTGGTTCGGTCTGGTTCGGCCTGGTTCGGTCTGGTTTAGTCTGGTTTGGTCTGGTCTGGTCTGGTTTGGCCTGGTTTGGTCTGGTTTGGTCTGGTTTGGCCTGGTTTGGCCTGGTTTGGTCTGGTTTAGTCCGGTTTGGCCTGGTTTGGTCTAGTTTGGTCTAGTTCGGTCTGGTTCGGTCTGGTTCGGTCTGGTTTGGTCTGGTTCGGTCTGGTCTGGTTTGGCCTGGTTTGGCCTGGTTTGGTCTGGCCTGGTTTGGTCTAGTTTGGCCTGGTTTAGTCTAGTTTGGCCTGGTTCGGTCTGGTCTGGTTTGGCCTGGTTTGGCCTGGTTTGGTTTGGTCTGGTTTGGTCTGGTTTGGCCTGGTTTGGTCTGGTTTGGCCTGGTTTGGCCTGGTTCGGTCTGGTCTGGTTTGGTCTGGTTTGGCCTGGTTCGGCCTGGTTCGGTCTGGTTTGGCCTGGTTTGGCCTGGTTCGGTCTGGTTTGGCCTGGTTCGGTCTGGTTTGGTCTGGTTTAGTTACCTTGTCGAAGAGCGCGATGTAGAGCGAGAAGCCGAAGCGGTCCTGCAGGCTGGTCTTGGCGGCCAGGGTTTGGTCTGGTTTGGTCTGGTTTGGTCTGGTTCGGTCTGGTTTGGTCTGGTTTGGCCTGGTTCGGTCTGGTTCGGCCTGGTTCGGTTTGGTCTGGTTTGGCCTGGTTAGGCCTGGTTTAGTCTGGTTTGGCCTGGTTTGGCCTGGTTCGGTCTGGTTCGGCCTGGTTCGGTCTGGTTTAGTCTGGTTTGGTCTGGTCTGGTCTGGTTTGGCCTGGTTTGGTCTGGTTTGGTCTGGTTTGGCCTGGTTTGGCCTGGTTTGGTCTGGTTTAGTCCGGTTTGGCCTGGTTTGGTCTAGTTTGGTCTAGTTCGGTCTGGTTCGGTCTGGTTTGGTCTGGTTTGGTCTGGTTCGGTCTGGTCTGGTTTGGTCTGGTTTGGCCTGGTTTGGCCTGGTTTGGTCTGGCCTGGTTTGGTCTAGTTTGGCCTGGTTTAGTCTAGTTTGGCCTGGTTCGGTCTGGTCTGGTTTGGCCTGGTTTGGCCTGGTTTGGTTTGGTCTGGTGTGGTCTGGTTTGGCCTGGTTCGGTCTGGTTTGGCCTGGTTTGGCCTGGTTTGGCCTGGTTCGGTCTGGTCTGGTTTGGCCTGGTTTGGCCTGGTTTGGCCTGGTTTGGCCTGGTTTGGCCTGGTTTGGCCTGGTTTGGCCTGGTTCGGTCTGGTTTGGCCTGGTTCGGTCTGGTTTGGCCTGGTTTGGTCTGGTTTGGCCTGGTTTGGTCTGGTTTGGCCTGGTTTGGCCTGGTTCGGTCTGGTCTGGTTTGGTCTAGTTTGGCCTGGTTTGGCCTGGTTTGGTCTGGTCTGGTTTGGCCTGGTTTGGTCTGGTTTGGCCTGGTTTGGCCTGGTTTGGTCTGGTTTGGCCTGGTTCGGTCTGGTCTGGTTTGGTCTAGTTTGGCCTGGTTTGGCCTGGTTTGGTCTGGTCTGGTTTGGCCTGGTTTGGTCTGGTTTGGCCTGGTTTGGCCTGGTTTGGTCTGGTTTGGTCTGGTTTGGTCTGGTCTGGTCTGGTTTGGCCTGGTTTGGTCTGGTTTGGCCTGGTTTGGTCTGGTTTGGCCTGGTTTGGCCTGGTTTGGTCTGGTTTGGCCTGGTTTGGCCTGGTTTGGCCTGGTCTGGTTTGGTCTGGTTTGGTCTGGTTTGGTCTGGTTTGGCCTGGTTTGGTCTGGTTTGGCCTGGTTTGGCCTGGTTTGGCCTGGTCTGGTTTGGCCTGGTTTGGTCTGGTTTGGCCTGGTTTGGCCTGGTTTGGTCTGGTTTGGCCTGGTTCGGTCTGGTCTAGTTTGGCCTGGTTTGGCCTGGTTTGGTCTGGTCTGGTTTGGCCTGGTTTGGTCTGGTTTGGCCTGGTTTGGCCTGGTTTGGTCTGGTTTGGTCTGGTTTGGTCTGGTCTGGTTTGGTCTGGTTTGGTCTGGTTTGGTCTGGTCTGGTCTGGTCTGGTTTGGCCTGGTTTGGTCTGGTTTGGCCTGGTTTGGTCTGGTCTGTTTGGCCTGGTTTGGCCTGGTTTGGCCTGGTTTGGTCTGGTTTGGCCTGGTTTGGCCTGGTTTGGTCTGGTCTGGTTTGGTCTGGTTTGGTCTGGTTTGGCCTGGTTTGGTCTGGTTTGGCCTGGTTTGGCCTGGTTTGGCCTGGTTTGGCCTGGTTTGGTCTGGTTTGGCCTGGTTTGGCCTGGTTTGGCCTGGTCTGGTTTGGCCTGGTTTGGTCTGGTTTGGTCTGGTTTGGCCTGGTTTGGCCTGGTTTGGCCTGGTTTGGTTACCTTGTCGAACAGCGCGATGTAGAGCGAGAAGCCGAAGCGGTCCTGCAGGCTGGTCTTGGCGGCCAGGGTTTGGTCTGGTTTGGTCTGGTTTGGCCTGGTTTGGCCTGGTTTGGTCTGGTTTAGTCCGGTTTGGCCTGGTTTGGTCTAGTTTGGTCTAGTTCGGTCTGGTTCGGTCTGGTTTGGTCTGGTTTGGTCTGGTTCGGTCTGGTCTGGTTTGGTCTGGTTTGGCCTGGTTTGGTCTGGCCTGGTTTGGTCTAGTTTGGCCTGGTTTAGTCTAGTTTGGCCTGGTTCGGTCTGGTCTGGTTTGGCCTGGTTTGGCCTGGTTTGGTTTGGTCTGGTGTGGTCTGGTTTGGCCTGGTTCGGTCTGGTTTGGCCTGGTTTGGCCTGGTTTGGCCTGGTTCGGTCTGGTCTGGTTTGGCCTGGTTTGGCCTGGTTTGGCCTGGTTTGGCCTGGTTTGGCCTGGTTTGGCCTGGTTTGGCCTGGTTCGGTCTGGTTTGGCCTGGTTCGGTCTGGTTTGGCCTGGTTTGGTCTGGTTTGGCCTGGTTTGGTCTGGTTTGGCCTGGTTTGGCCTGGTTCGGTCTGGTCTGGTTTGGTCTAGTTTGGCCTGGTTTGGCCTGGTTTGGTCTGGTCTGGTTTGGCCTGGTTTGGTCTGGTTTGGCCTGGTTTGGTCTGGTTTGGCCTGGTTCGGTCTGGTCTGGTTTGGTCTAGTTTGGCCTGGTTTGGCCTGGTTTGGTCTGGTCTGGTTTGGCCTGGTTTGGTCTGGTTTGGCCTGGTTTGGCCTGGTTTGGTCTGGTTTGGTCTGGTTTGGTCTGGTCTGGTCTGGTTTGGCCTGGTTTGGTCTGGTTTGGCCTGGTTTGGTCTGGTTTGGCCTGGTTTGGCCTGGTTTGGTCTGGTTTGGCCTGGTTTGGCCTGGTTTGGCCTGGTCTGGTTTGGTCTGGTTTGGTCTGGTTTGGTCTGGTTTGGTCTGGTTTGGCCTGGTTTGGTCTGGTTTGGCCTGGTTTGGCCTGGTTTGGCCTGGTCTGGTTTGGCCTGGTTTGGTCTGGTTTGGCCTGGTTTGGCCTGGTTTGGTCTGGTTTGGCCTGGTTCGGTCTGGTCTGGTTTGGTCTAGTTTGGCCTGGTTTGGCCTGGTTTGGTCTGGTCTGGTTTGGCCTGGTTTGGTCTGGTTTGGCCTGGTTTGGCCTGGTTTGGTCTGGTTTGGTCTGGTTTGGTCTGGTCTGGTTTGGTCTGGTTTGGTCTGGTTTGGTCTGGTCTGGTCTGGTCTGGTTTGGCCTGGTTTGGCCTGGTTTGGTCTGGTTTGGCCTGGTTTGGTCTGGTCTGTTTGGCCTGGTTTGGCCTGGTTTGGCCTGGTTTGGTCTGGTTTGGCCTGGTTTGGCCTGGTTTGGTCTGGTCTGGTTTGGTCTGGTTTGGTCTGGTTTGGCCTGGTTTGGTCTGGTTTGGCCTGGTTTGGCCTGGTTTGGCCTGGTTTGGCCTGGTTTGGTCTGGTTTGGCCTGGTTTGGTCTGGTTTGGCCTGGTTTGGCCTGGTTTGGCCTGGTCTGGTTTGGCCTGGTTTGGTCTGGTTTGGTCTGGTTTGGCCTGGTTTGGCCTGGTTTGGCCTGGTTTGGTTACCTTGTCGAACAGCGCGATGTAGAGCGAGAAGCCGAAGCGGTCCTGCAGGCTGGTCTTGGCGGCCAGGGCGTGGCACAGCTCGCTGGCCGTGGTGGCCGAGTCGGCCAGGAGCGTCTTGGTGGTGCCGTCCATGAAGGTGACGGGCAGCATGATGGGCTTCTTGGACTTGGTGGCCTGAGGAGAGTCGTGGTTAGGGTAAAGTCGCTTCTACACAGCGCGGCGTGAGGCGGGCGCTCACCTGCAGCTCCAGCCACGATGGCGGCTGCGTGCGCGTGCGGTTCACGAAGGTTCTCCGTAGGCGCTCCTCGCAGTACGGGGCGTAACCGGGGGGGCCGTTCAGCAGGAAGGTCCGCAGGTACTGAGACGAACAGGGGGGGGGTTACCACAAAATAACACAAAAGAACACGACTCAACCAAAGGCTCTCACTTTGACGAACTTCTCGGACGGAGCGAAGCAGCCCACGCAGAGCGACAGCAGGATCCAGCCCCGAGCGTGGCTACTCTTCGACGGGTTCTGGCTCAGCTGTTTGCAGATCTGACAGTAAATCTCATCCCTGAAAACACAGTGAAGAACGTGAGAGCAGGGAGTACCTGAGAGCAGTGAGTACCTGAGAGCAGGGAGTACCTGAGAGCAGGGAGTACCTGAGTGTGGGTAGTAGTAGTGAGTACCTGAGAGCAGCGAGTACCTGAGAGCAGTGAGTACCTGAGAGCAGCGAGTACCTGAGAGCAGCGAGTACCTGAGAGCAGTGAGTACCTGAGAGCAGTGAGTACCTGAGAGCGGTGAGTACCTGAGAGCAGTGAGTACCTGAGAGCAGTGAGTACCTGAGAGCAGCGAGTACCTGAGAGCAGGGAGTACCTGAGTGTGGGTAGTAGTAGTGAGTACCTGAGAGCGGTGAGTACCTGAGAGCGGTGAGTACCTGAGAGCAGTGAGTACCTGAGAGCAGTGAGTACCTGAGAGCGGTGAGTACCTGAGAGCGGTGAGTACCTGAGAGCAGTGAGTACCTGAGAGCAGGGAGTACCTGAGAGCAGCGAGTACCTGAGAGCAGGGAGTACCTGAGTGTGGGTGGTAGTAGTGAGTACCTGAGAGCGGTGAGTACCTGAGAGCAGTGAGTACCTGAGAGCAGCGAGTACCTGAGAGCAGGGAGTACCTGAGTGTGGGTAGTAGTAGTGAGTACCTGAGAGCGGTGAGTACCTGAGAGCAGTGAGTACCTGAGAGCAGTGAGTACCTGAGAGCAGCGAGTACCTGAGTGTGGGTGGTAGTAGTGAGTACCTGAGAGCGGTGAGTACCTGAGAGCAGTGAGTACCTGAGAGCGGTGAGTACCTGAGAGTAGTGAGTACCTGAGAGCAGTGAGTACCTGAGAGTAGTGAGTACCTGAGTGTGGGTAGTAGTAGTGAGTACCTGAGTGTGGGTAGTAGTAGTGAGTACCTGAGAGTAGTGAGTACCTGAGAGCGGTGAGTACCTGAGAGCGGTGAGTACCTGAGAGCAGTGAGTACCTGAGAGCGGTGAGTACCTGAGTGTGGTGAGTACCTGAGAGCAGTGAGTACCTGAGAGCAGCGAGTACCTGAGAGCGGTGAGTACCTGAGAGCAGTGAGTACCTGAGAGCAGTGAGTACCTGAGAGCAGCGAGTACCTGAGAGCAGGGAGTACCTGAGTGTGGGTAGTAGTAGTGAGTACCTGAGAGCGGTGAGTACCTGAGAGCAGCGAGTACCTGAGAGCGGTGAGTACCTGAGTGTGGTGAGTACCTGAGAGCAGTGAGTACCTGAGAGCAGCGAGTACCTGAGAGCGGTGAGTACCTGAGAGCAGTGAGTACCTGAGAGCAGTGAGTACCTGAGAGCAGCGAGTACCTGAGAGTAGTGAGTACCTGAGTGTGGGTAGTAGTAGTAGTGAGTACCTGAGAGCGGTGAGTACCTGAGAGCAGTGAGTACCTGAGAGCAGCGAGTACCTGAGAGTAGTGAGTACCTGAGTGTGGGTAGTAGTAGTAGTGAGTACCTGAGAGCAGTGAGTACCTGAGAGCAGCGAGTACCTGAGAGCAGGGAGTACCTGAGTGTGGGTAGTAGTAGTAGTGAGTACCTGAGAGCGGTGAGTACCTGAGAGCGGTGAGTACCTGAGAGCAGTGAGTACCTGAGAGCGGTGAGTACCTGAGAGCAGTGAGTACCTGAGAGCAGTGAGTACCTGAGAGCAGCGAGTACCTGAGTGTGGGTGGTAGTAGTGAGTACCTGAGTGTGGGTAGTAGTAGTGAGTACCTGAGAGTAGTGAGTACCTGAGAGCGGTGAGTACCTGAGAGCGGTGAGTACCTGAGAGCAGTGAGTACCTGAGAGCGGTGAGTACCTGAGTGTGGTGAGTACCTGAGAGCAGTGAGTACCTGAGTGTGGTGAGTACCTGAGAGCAGTGAGTACCTGAGTGTGGTGAGTACCTGAGAGTAGTGAGTACCTGAGAGCAGTGAGTACCTGAGAGCAGTGAGTACCTGAGTGTGGTGAGTACCTGAGAGCAGTGAGTACCTGAGAGCGGTGAGTACCTGAGAGCAGTGAGTACCTGAGAGCGGTGAGTACCTGAGAGCGGTGAGTACCTGAGAGCAGCGAGTACCTGAGAGTAGTGAGTACCTGAGTGTGGGTAGTAGTAGTAGTGAGTACCTGAGAGCAGTGAGTACCTGAGAGCAGCGAGTACCTGAGAGCAGGGAGTACCTGAGTGTGGGTAGTAGTAGTAGTGAGTACCTGAGAGCAGTGAGTACCTGAGAGCGGTGAGTACCTGAGAGCAGTGAGTACCTGAGAGCAGTGAGTACCTGAGAGCAGCGAGTACCTGAGTGTGGGTGGTAGTAGTGAGTACCTGAGTGTGGGTAGTAGTAGTGAGTACCTGAGAGTAGTGAGTACCTGAGAGCGGTGAGTACCTGAGAGCGGTGAGTACCTGAGAGCAGTGAGTACCTGAGAGCGGTGAGTACCTGAGTGTGGTGAGTACCTGAGAGCAGTGAGTACCTGAGTGTGGTGAGTACCTGAGAGCAGTGAGTACCTGAGTGTGGTGAGTACCTGAGAGTAGTGAGTACCTGAGAGCAGTGAGTACCTGAGAGCAGTGAGTACCTGAGTGTGGTGAGTACCTGAGAGCAGTGAGTACCTGAGAGCGGTGAGTACCTGAGTGTGGTGAGTACCTGAGAGCGGTGAGTACCTGAGTGTGGTGAGTACCTGAGAGCAGTGAGTACCTGAGTGTGGTGAGTACCTGAGAGCGGTGAGTACCTGAGAGTAGTGAGTACCTGAGTGTGGGTAGTAGTAGTGAGTACCTGAGTGTGGGTAGTAGTAGTGAGTACCTGAGTGTGGGTAGTAGTAGCGAGTACCTGAGAGCAGTGAGTACCTGAGAGCGGTGAGTACCTGAGAGCAGTGAGTACCTGAGAGCGGTGAGTACCTGAGAGCAGTGAGTACCTGAGAGCAGTGAGTACCTGAGAGCAGTGAGTACCTGAGAGCGGTGAGTACCTGAGAGCGGTGAGTACCTGAGAGCGGTGAGTACCTGAGAGCGGTGAGTACCTGAGAGCAGTGAGTACCTGAGAGCAGTGAGTACCTGAGAGCAGTGAGTACCTGAGAGCGGTGAGTACCTGAGAGCAGTGAGTACCTGAGAGCGGTGAGTACCTGAGAGCGGTGAGTACCTGAGAGCAGTGAGTACCTGAGAGCAGTGAGTACCTGAGAGCAGTGAGTACCTGAGAGCGGTGAGTACCTGAGAGCAGTGAGTACCTGAGAGCGGTGAGTACCTGAGAGCGGTGAGTACCTGAGAGCGGTGAGTACCTGAGAGCAGTGAGTACCTGAGAGCAGTGAGTACCTGAGAGCGGTGAGTACCTGAGAGCGGTGAGTACCTGAGAGCGGTGAGTACCTGAGAGCGGTGAGTACCTGAGAGCAGTGAGTACCTGAGAGCAGTGAGTACCTGAGAGCAGTGAGTACCTGAGAGCGGTGAGTACCTGAGAGCAGTGAGTACCTGAGAGCGGTGAGTACCTGAGTGTGGTGAGTACCTGAGAGCAGTGAGTACCTGAGAGCGGTGAGTACCTGAGAGCGGTGAGTACCTGAGTGTGGGCCGCAGGATCCCGTTGCCGATGATGAAGTGCAGCTTGTCCAGGTTGGAGGTGGGCCTCTCCTCTAACATGCTGTTCTCCTGCAGACTGAAGTCTCCGTCTCGCAGCTGCCGACTCACCTGGAAACAGCTCTTATTAAAGCCACGCCCCCACAGCCTCAGGGCCACGCCCCCACAGCCTCAGGGCCACACCCCCACAGCCTCAGGGCCACACCCCCACAGACTTCTCGTGGAGCACCAGCCTAGAATGCGAAAGGCTTCTGTTGGATCGATTCTTTCTCTTTCCACATCGGCCACTTCGTCTCCACAGTCGACTTTTGCAAATGACAAATATATTATCCAGGCATCTATATATGATCTTTTTATTCATTTATTTATTCATCCATGTTGATGTTTTTCTTTGCAGGGTCATACTTGAATATAAACATGGTGAAGACATTGGTCTCTTCTCTCCTCTGGACTGAACGACTCTGAGCTTGACTCTGCTCTGAGTCGTTCAGTCCGATGGCGTCTCCTGCACTGAAGGCAAAGTGACTTCGACACCTTCGTCTTTATTTGATCGATTTATAAAAAGTTTGTGTGACTTTATTTCCGTCTGAAACTGTGAGAGTCATTTATAACGTGTTCCAAGTCCCGCGGCCCCTCAGGATTCCAAACCCACCTCCTCCGTGATCTTGGACTTCTTCTTCAGCGTCAGAGAGATGAGTTTGTGACGGATGCTGTTCCTCTTCGGACACTCGGTGGCGCTGTTCTGAAACCAGAGAGTCAGACACGTTACTGACCAAAAGGAAAATCGAAATATGTGTCTGGCTCTTCACGAGGGAGCGGCTCTTCATGAGGGAGCGGCTCTTCACGAGGGAGCGGCTCTTCACGAGGGAGCGGCTCTTCAAGGCAAACGGTTCGATCCCCATGGTGAAAAGAGCCGGATCTTAAACTCAATATCAGTTCCTTTTAGACGATTTAAACAAAGTGCCTTTTATCGACGGACTCTTAGATACTGGGAGTTATTCACATTTATATTAAAAAGAGCCAGTCTTTTGAACGGCTCTTTGAAATAAACCGATCCCAAAGACTCGGCTCCAGAAAAGAGCCGTGAATCCCAACACTATTTTCACTGAAGCATTATCTGCATCTGCATTTACTTTGCTCAGAAACATGATTGTTCTGAACAGACGACACAAGCAGTTCAGCTTTGCCCAAATCTAACCCTCGACTCGGGAGTGCACAGCCCATAGGCCAGAGGAACGCCTCGTTTAAAGCTAAAAAGGTTTGAATTCCAGAGAGTTTTTGCTTTATTTTTAATACCGATAAATGTGACTTTAGTGGATCATGGTCTGAGTAACTGCTCCTCAGGGTTTAGGGGTTATTCTGAGTAGAAATAAAAGGTTTGGACGATAAATTTGACCGAGCTCCCTCTGATACCTCCTGGTCCAGCTCGGAGGCCGTGCTCTCCTGGTCCAGCTGGAGCTCCTGCAGCTCCCTCCTGAAGCTGCGTTTGCCCAGCGTCTCGTAGATCTTGGTCATGACGGGGATCTTCTCGCTGCCGTCGTTGATGACCAGCGGACACTTGGGCTCGGGCAGGTCCCCCATGAAGCGCAGCACGGTGATCCACACGGCTAAGGCGGCCTGCAGGGAGACGACACACTGTGAGGAACACCTTCAGGACCAGAGCATCTCCACCAGGGGGCGCTCTCACCAGCTGGTCGCCCTCGTCCTCGTGGAAGAGCAGCGGCTGTTTGAGCGGCCGCCGGATGTACGTGTGCGTGGACACGCCCTGGAAGTACGTGGCGGCGAACTTGGAGAACTTGTAGTCGGACAGGTCCTCGACCTCCTCCACAGGGAGCGGAGGAGCCTGGTCCAGGAGCTCGGACTTCTCCTCCGCAAGGCTGGGCTTCACCAGGTCCTGACAGGAGCAGAGGGAAAGCTAATGTCAGGTCAGCGGCAATAATTAAGAAGAACTTAAATCTCCACCAAGGCGTCGTTATTTAATGCAAGAACATTCCAGAAGGACTTTCACTGACGGGACCAGAGACTGCATGGACCTTTACTTTCAAACACAGAAGGTTGGACTTCAGTGATGTTTCGAGTCTGTGTTCCTCTCTCAGCGTGAGGAGCTTCAAAAGGTCTGAACCCATTGATATTTCAGTCCTTTCGTGTAAAGTATAAAGTTTAAAGTATAAAGTATGAAGTATAAAGTACAGAGTATAAAGTACAGAGTATAAAGTACAGAGTATATGTAGGACGTGTGGAGGGTGTGTGGTCTTCTCCTAGTCCGTACCTGGAAGGCGGCCGGGGCCTGCCCGTCCTGAGGCCCGGTGTTGCCGAGGAAGCCGAACATTCGGTCCACCATGTCGGCGTGGTCGACGGGCTGCTCGCGCTCGCGCTCCACCTGCTCCACCAGCTCCTTCTTCCTCCGCGCCTCGTCACGCTCTTCACGCTCACGCTCTTCCCTCTGCGCCTCCAGACGCTCCAGGCGCTCCTGGTGCTTCCTGTGCGCCTCCGCCTTCGCCCGACGCAGCGTCATCTGGTTCTTCAGAGACTCCTCCTCCTGCTGCCGCACATGCTCCGCCTCCAGACGCCTCTCCCTCTGCGGAGGAGAGAGAGGAACATCACCACGAGGAGAGGAACATCACCACGAGGAGAGAAACATCACCACGAGGAGAGGAACATCACCACGAGGAGAGAGACATCACCAAGAGGAGAGAGACATCACCACCAGGAGAGAAACATCACCACGAGGAGAGGAACATCACCACGAGGAGAGAGACATCACCACGAGGAGAGAAACATCACCACGAGGAGAGGAACATCACCACGAGGAGAGGAACATCACCACGAGGAGAGAAACATCACCACGAGGAGAGAAACATCACCACGAGGAGAGGAACATCACCACGAGGAGAGAGACATCACCACGAGGAGAGAAACATCACCACGAGGAGAGAGACATCACCACGAGGAGAGGAACATCACCACTCTCCTGTGTTTTGGGATTACCTCTGTGTTTTGGGATTACCTCTCTGTGTCTCCTGTGTTTTGGGATTACCTCTGTGTTTTGGGATTACCTCTGTGTTTTGAGATTACCTCTGTGTTTTGGGATTACCTCTGTGTTTTGGGATTACCTCTGTGTTTTGGGATTACCTCTCTGTGTCTCCTGTGTTTTGGGATTACCTCTGTGTTTTGGGATTACCTCTGTGTTTTGAGATTACCTCTGTGTTTTGGGATTACCTCTGTGTTTTGGTATTACCTCTGTGTTTTGGGATTACCTCTCTGTGTCTCCTGTGTTTTGAGATTACCTCTGTGTTTTGGGATTACCTCTGTGTTTTGAGATTACCTCTGTGTTTTGGGATTACCTCTGTGTTTTGGGATTACCTCTGTGTTTTGGGATTACCTCTCTGTGTCTCCTGTGTTTTGGGATTACCTCTGTGTTTTGGGATTACCTCTCTGTCTCTCTTGTGTTTTGGGATTACCTCTGTGTTTTGGGATTACCTCTGTGTTTTGAGATTACCTCTGTGTTTTGAGATTACCTCTGTGTTTTGGGATTACCTCTGTGTTTTGGGATTACCTCTGTGTTTTGGGATTACCTCTGTGTTTTGGGATTACCTCTGTGTTTTGGGATTACCTCTCTGTGTCTCCTGTGTTTTGGGATTACCTCTGTGTTTTGGGATTACCTCTCTGTCTCTCTTGTGTTTTGGGATTACCTCTGTGTTTGGGGATTACCTCTGTGTTTTGAGATTACCTCTGTGTTTTGAGATTACCTCTGTGTTTTGGGATTACCTCTGTGTTTTGGGATTACCTCTGTGTTTTGGTATTACCTCTGTGTTTTGGGATTACCTCTGTGTTTTGAGATTACCTCTGTGTTTTGAGATTACCTCTCTGTGTCTCCTGTGTTTTGGGATTACCTCTGTGTTTTGGGATTACCTCTGTGTTTTGAGATTACCTCTGTGTTTTGGGATTACCTCTCTGTGTCTCCTGTGTTTTGGGATTACCTCTGTGTTTTGGGATTACCTCTGTGTTTTGAGATTACCTCTGTGTTTTGGGATTACCTCTGTGTTTTGGGATTACCTCTCTGTGTCTCCTGTGTTTTGGGATTACCTCTGTGTTTTGAGATTACCTCTGTGTTTTGGGATTACCTCTGTGTTTTGGGATTACCTCTGTGTTTTGGGATTACCTCTGTGTTTTGGGATTACCTCTCTGTGTCTCCTGTGTTTTGGGATTACCTCTGTGTTTTGAGATTACCTCTGTGTTTTGAGATTACCTCTGTGTTTTGGGATTACCTCTGTGTTTTGGGATTACCTCTGTGTTTTGGGATTACCTCTGTGTTTTGGGATTACCTCTGTGTTTTGAGATTACCTCTGTGTTTTGAGATTACCTCTCTGTGTCTCCTGTGTTTTGGGATTACCTCTGTGTTTTGGGATTACCTCTGTGTTTTGAGATTACCTCTGTGTTTTGGGATTACCTCTCTGTGTCTCCTGTGTTTTGGGATTACCTCTGTGTTTTGAGATTACCTCTGTGTTTGGAGATTACCTCTGTGTTTTGGGATTACCTCTGTGTTTTGAGATTACCTCTGTGTTTTGGGATTACCTCTGTGTTTTGAGATTACCTCTGTGTTTTGGGATTACCTCTCTGTGTCTCCTGTGTTTTGGGATTACCTCTGTGTTTTGGGATTACCTCTGTGTTTTGGGATTACCTCTCTGTGTCTCCTGTGTTTTGGGATTACCTCTGTGTTTTGGGATTACCTCTGTGTTTTGGGATTACCTCTCTGTCTCTCTTGTGTTTTGGGATTACCTCTGTGTTTTGAGATTACCTCTGTGTTTTGGGATTACCTCTGTGTTTTGAGATTACCTCTGTGTTTTGGGATTACCTCTCTGTGTCTCCTGTGTTTTGGGATTACCTCTGTGTTTTGGGATTACCTCTGTGTTTTGGGATTACCTCTCTGTGTCTCCTGTGTTTTGGGATTACCTCTGTGTTTTGGGATTACCTCTGTGTTTTGGGATTACCTCTCTGTGTCTCCTGTGTTTTGGGATTACCTCTGTGTTTTGGGATTACCTCTCTGTCTCTCTTGTGTTTTGGGATTACCTCTGTGTTTTGGGATTACCTCTCTGCGTAGCCGCTGGCACAGCCTGCGGGCGATCATGCCGCGGGTGTGGGCCTGCAGCGTCAGCACTGCCCTGAGGCGCCTCCAGAAGGTTTGTCGGACCAGGAAACCCCGGCATCGGGCCTGGATCTGGATCACGCACCGCCGGGTCTGACGGTAAATCTGGAAGAACCTCCGCGACCGGAACACGGCCTGGAGCCGCAGGAACCCACCACGCATCTGGAGGAAAAGAACCCATACATGAACCAGCAGAGGTCCCTCTCAGACCAGAGTTCATCGGTACTCTGTAACTATGGTAACTATGGTAACTATGGTAACTATGGTAACAGGACGGCTGGATTCATTCACATGAACACAGATGTTCTGAGGTCACATGACCGTCTCATAAAGTGGAGACAGTTTCCAGAATGTGGCCGGTTTAAGATCAGACTCTGACTCACTTATTACTTTATGTTTTCAGTAAACCCGTAATGAGACTCGGACCGGCCACGCTGCCACTGAAGACACACTTCCTGCAGAAGAATGACTGACCTCGTGTCAGGTGACTGACCTCGTGTGACTGACCTCGTGTCAGGTGACTGACCTCATGTGACTGACCTCATGTGACTGACCTCGTGTCAGGTGACTGACCTCATGTGACTGACCTCGTGTCAGGTGACTGACCTCATATGACTGACCTCATGTGACTGACCTCATGTGACTGACCTCGTGTCAGGTGACTGACCTCGTGTGACTGACCTCGTGTCATGTGACTGACCTCTTGTCAGGTGACTGACCTCGTGTGACTGACCTCGTGTCAGGTGACTGACCTCATGTGACTGACCTCGTGTCAGGTGACTGACCTCGTGTCAGGTGACTGACCTCATGTGACTGACCTCGTGTCAGGTGACTGACCTCATGTGGCTGACCTCGTGTCAGGTGACTGACCTTGTGGAAGTCCCTCCTGCACCTGTAGCCCCTCCAGGCGCTCTGGAGGACGGTGGCGGCGTGGCGTTTCCGGAGGAAAGTCGCTCTGAGGGAAACAGTGACAGAACTTGGGTTTAAGTCTCGAACATAAACAAGTGACGGTATATAAAGTATAAAGTATAAAGAATAAAGTAAAAGTATAAAGTATAAAGTATAAAGTATAAAGTGTAAAGTATAAAGTATAAAGTATAAAGTGTAAAGTGTAAAGTATAAAGTGTAAAGTATAAAGTATAAAGTATAAAGTATAAAGTGTAAAGTATAAAGTGTAAAGTATAAAGTGTAAAGTGTAAAGTATAAAGTGTAAAGTATAAAGTATAAAGTATAAAGTATAAAGTGTAAAGTATAAAGTATAAAGTATAAAGTGTAAAGTATAAAGTGTAAAGTGTAAAGTATAAAACCCAAATCTAAAAACAAAAACACAGCAAAAGAGCGACAAAAACACGAGTAAAGAGTGATTAAAAGCAACAAAATGTTTTGACAAAAATGTGATGAAAATGTTTTGTAGGTCTTAGCTTTCAAATGAGGTGTGATACTGGCTTATAGGCTTTTAGATTTGGGTAAAGCCAAACTGGAGAAAATGTTCTTGGTTAATGTGAGTTAAGATTACCTATGTAGTAATAACCCTGTGGTACCTCTACAGTAATAACCCTGTGGTACCTCTACAATAATAACCCTGTGGTACCTCCTCTATAATAATAACCCTGTGGTACCTCTTCTAGAATAATAACCCCGTGGTACCTCTTCTATAGTAATAACCCCGTGGTACCTCTTCTATAGTAATAACCCCGTGGTACCTCCTCTACAGTAATAACCCTGTGGTACCTCCTCTATAATAATAACCCTGTGGTACCTCTACAGTAATAACCCTGTGGTACCTCCTCTATAATAATAACCCTGTGGTACCTCCTCTTTAATAATAACCCTGTGGTACCTCCTCTATAATAATAACCCTGTGGTACCGCTACAGTAATAACCCTGTGGTACCTCTTCTACAGTAATAACCCTGTGGTACCTCTTCTACAGTAATAACCCTGTGGTACCTCTTCTACAGTAATAACCCTGTGGTACCTCTACAGTAATAACCCTGTGGTACCTCCTCTATAATAATAACCCTGTGGTACCTCCTCTATAATAATAACCCTGTGGTACCTCCTCTATAATAATAACCCTGTGGTACCTCCTCTATAATAATAACCCTGTGGTACCTCCTCTATAATAATAACCCTGTGGTACCTCCTCTATAATAATAACCCTGTGGTACCTCTTCTATAATAATAACCCTGTGGTACCTCCTCTATAATAATAACCCTGTGGTACCTCCTCTATAATAATAACCCTGTGGTACCTCCTCTATAATAATAACCCTGTGGTACCTCCTCTATAATAATAACCCTGTGGTACCTCTTCTATAATAATAACCCTGTGGTACCTCCTCTATAATAATAACCCTGTGGTACCTCCTCTATAATAATAACCCTGTGGTACCTCTGCCTGTGGCCCCTGACAGACTTCTGGATGAGGATGACCCTGTCGGTGATGCCTTTGTCGCGCTCCGTCTCCAGCTGGAGGTCGTGGTGGTCCTTCAGGAACACCTTGGTCTTCCCGATCTGCCAGTCGCCCAGTTTCCCGAGTCTGTCCAGGACGATCCTCCGACACGTCCCTTTAAGGTCGTCCTGAGGAGACACAGGGCTTTACCTGTGAGGCGGGGGCAGAGGCGGGGCTCACCTGCGGGGCGGGGGCAGAGAGGCGGGGCTCACCTGTACGTGCGCGGGTAGAGAGGCGGGACTCACCTGCACGTGCGCGGGCATTGAGGCGGGGCAGAGAGGCGGGGCTCACCTGCACGTGCGCGGGCAGAGAGGCGGGACTCACCTGCACGTGCGCGGGCAGAGAGGCGGGACTCACCTGCACGTGCGCGGGCAGAGAGGCGGGTCTCACCTGCACGTGCGCGGGCAGAGAGGCGGGGCTCACCTGCACGTGCGCGGGCAGAGAGGCGGGACTCACCTGCACGTGCGCGGGCAGAGAGGCGGGGCTCACCTGCACGTGCGCGGGCAGAGAGGCGGGGCTCACCTGCACGTGCGCGGGCAGAGAGGTGGGGCTCACCTGCACGTGCGCGGGCAGAGAGGCGGGGCTCACCTGCACGTGCGCGGGCAGAGAGGCGGGGCTCACCTGCACGTGCGCGGGCAGAGAGGCGGGACTCACCTGCACGTGCGCGGGCAGAGAGGCGGGGCTCACCTGCACGTGCGCGGGCAGAGAGGCGGGACTCACCTGCACGTGCGCGGGCAGAGAGGCGGGACTCACCTGCACGTGCGCGGGCAGAGAGGCGGGACTCACCTGCACGTGCGCGGGCAGAGAGGCGGGACTCACCTGCACGTGCGCGGGCAGAGAGGCGGGACTCACCTGCACGTGCGCGGGCAGAGAGGCGGGGCTCACCTGCACGTGCGCGGGCAGAGAGGCGGGGCTCACCTGCACGTGCGCGGGCAGAGAGGCGGGGCTCACCTGCACGTGCGCGGGCAGAGAGGCGGGACTCACCTGCACGTGCGCGGGCAGAGAGGCGGGACTCACCTGCACGTGCGCGGGCAAAGAGGCGGGACTCACCTGCACGTGCGCGGGCAGAGAGGCGGGACTCACCTGCACGTGCGCGGGCAGAGAGGCGGGACTCACCTGCACGTGCGCGGGTAGAGAGGCGGGACTCACCTGCACGTGCGCGGGCAGAGAGGCGGGACTCACCTGCACGTGCGCGGGCAGAGAGGCGGGACTCACCTGCACGTGCGCGGGTAGAGAGGCGGGGCTCACCTGCACGTGCGCGGGCAGAGAGGCGGGACTCACCTGCACGTGCGCGGGCAGAGAGGCGGGGCAGAGAGGCGGGGCTCACGTGCACGGGCAGAGAGGCGGGGCAGAGAGGCGGGGCAGAGAGGCGGGGCTCACCTGCACGTGCGCGGGTTTGACTCCCGGCATCAGCACGCGGTAACGCTCCACGAACTCGGCGAAGGTGTATCTGATGGGGTACCCCGCCCGCCGGATCCGGATCGTCTCCATCATCCCGGAGTAACGGAGCTGCCGCACGCACAGCTCACGGTCAAAGAGCTGAGGAGGGGGAGAGTTCAGTTTGTCACGATATGATCTTTTAGAATGGTTTGTCCTGGATGAACCTAAAGTTTCCTCCTGATTCAGTCTTTTAACTCCAGGTCAGATCCGGGTCAGGCCCGGGTCAGGTCCAGGTCAGGCCCAGGTCAGGGCCGGGTCAGGCCCAGGTCAGGCCCGGGTCAGGTCCAGGTCAGGGCCGGGTCAGGCCCGGGTCAGGTCCGGGTCAGGTCCGGGTCAGGGCCGGGTCAGGCCCAGGTCAGGACCGGGTCAGGCCCAGGTCAGGCCCGGGTCAGGTCCGGGTCAGGCCCAGGTCAGGCCCAGGTCAGGACCGGGTCAGGCCCAGGTCAGGCCCAGGTCAGGTCCAGGTCAGGCCCAGGTCAGGTCCGGGTCAGGCCCAGGTCCGGGTCAGGCCCAGGTCAGGTCCAGGTCAGGTCCAGGTCCGGGTCAGGTCAGGTCAGGTCAGGCCCAGGTCAGGTCAGGCCCAGGTCAGGCCCAGGTCAGGTCCAGGTCCAGGTCAGGCCCAGGTCCAGGTCCAGGTCAGGCCCAGGTCCAGGTCCAGGTCAGGTCCAGGTCAGGTCTAGGTCCCGGTCAGGTCAGGTCCAGGTCCGGGTCAGGTCCGGGTCAGGTCAGGTCCAGGTCAGGCCCAGGTCAGGTCCAGGTCAGGTCCAGGTCAGGTCCAGGTCAGGCCCAGGTCAGGCCGAGGTCAGGCCCAGGTCCAGGTCAGGTCCAGGTCAGGCCCAGGTCAGGCCGAGGTCAGGCCCAGGTCAGGTCCAGGTCAGGTCCAGGTCAGGCCCAGGACAGGCCCAGGTCCGGGTCAGGTCAGGCCCAGGTCAGGTCCAGGTCAGGTCCAGGTCAGGCCCAGGTCAGGTCAGGTCCAGGTCAGATCCAGGTCAGCCCCAGGTCAGGTCCAGGTCAGGTCCAGGTCAGGTCCAGGTCAGGTCCAGGTCAGGTCTGGGTCAGGCCCAGGTCAGGTCCAGGTCAGATCCAGGTCAGCCCCAGGTCAGGTCCAGGTCAGGTCCAGGTCAGGTCTGGGTCAGGCCCAGGTCAGGTCCAGGTTAGGTCAGGTCCGGGTTAGGTCAGGTCCGGCTCAGGCCCAGGTCAGGTCCAGGTCAGGCCCAGGTCAGGCCTAGGTCAGGGCCGGGTCAGGTCCAGGTCAGGTCCAGGTCAGGTCCAGGTCAGGCCCAGGTCAGGTCCAGGTCAGGCCCAGGTCAGGCCCAGGCCCAGGTCCTGTAGCTTTACCATGGGCTTCTTGAGCTCGTTGGGTTTGATGCAGCGGATGAAGAAGGGCTGGCAGACGCTCAGGGTCCTCATGAGCAGATCCAGGGAGCGTTTGAACTGGCTGCTCAGAGTGGGAGAACGTTTCCTCGTCTCCACGCCCTGGAACACACAAACAAACTCTTCATCCTGACCTTCAGTAAATAAATGTAAGCACGAGCTCGGCCCTGGATCTGAGGGAAACATCAACAGCACGACTACAAACAGATGTTTCATCACATCTGCTCACACGACGGCCACAGACAGAAGAGGAGGAGCGTTACCTTTGGAGCAGGAGGGCTGGACTGCTGATAACCGCAGAGGAACTGAGCTCAGAGGGAAAGAGAGGAGAGATGGAGAGATGGAGAGGAGAAGAGAGGATAGAGAAGAGAAAGGGAGAAATAAGATAGAGAGAGCAGGAGGTCATTAGTGAAACATCTGCCGGGATCTGCAGAGGAAGCCTCTCAGACCTTAAGTGCAGAAGTTCTCACCATAGCCACGTCGGCCTGGAAGATCTGCTTGATGAACTTGTTCCTGGAGGAGTGGACCAGCTGGATGATGTCCGTGTGGAGGCTGTCGCGGTTCTTCTCCAGGAACCCTGCGAGAAACGGCACCGGTGTGAGGTTCAGACCCTCGTGTTTCTTCAGAAGGAAAACCCGACCGTACCTCGGGTCTCGTAGTAGACGACGCCGGCGAAGTGCTGGATCCCGAACTGCGTCTCGTAGCAGTTCTTGGGCGGGAGGTAGTAGAAGTTCTGCTTGTGTTGGGAGTTGAGTTTGTGGAGCATCGTCGCGTCTGTGCCCTGTTCAACAAACAACCAGGAGCCTCAAACCCGCTCTCATTCAGGACGCCATCGTGTCACACACCTTGGGGAACTTGCTCTCCTCGTCGATGAGCGAGATGATGTTCAAGGGTTTGGAGGCGATCATGTCCAGCGCGTCCTGGTTGTCGCTGAACTCGATGTGCTGCCAGCGGATGTCCTCCAGGTTGTACTCCTCCTGCTCCAGCTTGAACACGTGGCGGACGAAGAACTGCTGCAGGCTCTCGTTGGCGAAGTTGATGCACAGCTGCTCGAAACTGAGGACAAGAGGTGTGTTTGAATATCGAGGTGTGGGCGGAGAGAGAAGATACAGTAGATGAGGAGAACTTCAATCTGCAACAGCAGGAAACGGGAGACAAAGCTTTTATTCTGTTTTTGCAGCTGATCCAAAGTTTAGAACCACATGTCCTTTTCTGTCCTGATTAAAGGTCCTGATTAAAGGTCCTGATTAAAGGTCCTGATTAAAGGTCCTGATTAAAGGTCCTGATTTAAAGGTCCTGATTAAAGGTCCTGATTTAAAGGTCCTGATTAAAGGTCCTGGTTAAAGGTTCTGATTAAAGGTCCTATCGTTTCCCTTTTGTTATTTTAAATTTTTTTTCACCCTATAAAGTGAAGCTGCTCCAAAAAACCCTCAAACGTCTAACACGGCTGAGCTTCATCAGTCCGTAATGCTGTGGGGCACCGTCTGTCCATCGCTATAATCCCCACCTCCCTGTGCTCCTGGGGGGCCGGTGAGGGAAGTGCAACAAGCTGAGCAGTGTCCGGTCTTCTCCCTGTGGAGGTGTTCCAGGCAAGTCCTATTGGGAGGAGGTCCAGACCCAGGACACGGTGGAGGTCTGCGTGGATCGTGACCCAGCCCCAGATACAGCAGGTTTTTAGTCCGTGTGACGTATATGGGAGTGTGTGCTGGTGTTTTACTCCGTGTGACGTATATCAGAGTGTGCTGGTGTTTTACTCCGTGTGACGTATATCGGAGTGTGTGCCGGTGTTTTAGTCCGTGTGACGTATATCGGAGTGTGTGCCGGTGTTTTAGTCCGTGTGACGTATATGGGAGTGTGTGCCGGTGTTTTACTCCGTGTGACGTATATCGGAGTGTGTGCCGGTGTTTTAGTCCGTGTGACGTATATCGGAGTGTGTGCCGGTGTTTTAGTCCGTGTGACGTATATGGGAGTGTGTGCTGGTGTTTTAGTCCGTGTGACGTATATGGGAGTGTGTGCTGGTGTTTTAGTCCGTGTGACGTACATGGGAGTGTGTGCTGGTGTTTTAGTCCGTGTGACGTATATCGGAGTGTGTGCCGGTGTTTTAGTCCGTGTGACGCATATCGGAGTGTGTGCCGGTGTTTTAGTCCGTGTGACGTATATCGGAGTGTGTGCCGGTGTTTTAGTCCGTGTGACGTATATCGGAGTGTGTGCCGGTGTTTTAGTCCGTGTGACGTATATCGGAGTGTGTGCCGGTGTTTTAGTCCGTGTGACGCATATCGGAGTGTGTGCCGGTGCTTTAGTCCGTGTGACGCATATCGGAGTGTGTGCCGGTGTTTTAGTCCGTGTGACGTATATCGGAGTGTGTGCCGGTGTTTTAGTCCGTGTGACGCGTATCGGAGTGTGTGCCGGTGCTTTAGTCCGTGTGACGTATATCGGAGTGTGTGCCGGTGCTTTAGTCCGTGTGACGTATATCGGAGTGTGTGCTGGTGTTTTACTCCGTGTGACGTATATCGGAGTGTGTGCCGGTGTTTTAGTCCGTGTGACGTATATCGGAGTGTGTGCCGGTGTTTTAGTCCGTGTGACGTATATCGGAGTGTGTGCCGGTGTTTTAGTCCGTGTGACGCATATCGGAGTGTGTGCCGGTGCTTTAGTCCGTGTGACGCATATCGGAGTGTGTGCCGGTGTTTTAGTCCGTGTGACGTATATCGGAGTGTGTGCTGGTGTTTTACTCCGTGTGACGTATATCGGAGTGTGTGCCGGTGTTTTACTCCGTGTGACGTATATCGGAGTGTGTGCCGGTGCTTTAGTCCGTGTGACGCGTATCGGAGTGTGTGCTGGTGTTTTACTCCGTGTGACGTATATCAGAGTGTGCTGGTGTTTTAGTCCGTGTGACGTATATCGGAGTGTGTGCCGGTGCTTTAGTCCGTGTGACGCGTATCGGAGTGTGCCGGTGCTTTAGTCCGTGTGACGCGTATCGGAGTGTGTGCCGGTGCTTTAGTCCGTGTGACGCGTATCGGAGTGTGTGCCGGTGCTTTAGTCCGTGTGACGCGTATCGGAGTGTGTGCCGGTGCTTTAGTCCGTGTGACGTATATGGGAGTGTGTGCCGGTGCTTTAGTCCGTGTGACGCGTATCGGAGTGTGTGCCGGTGCTTTAGTCCGTGTGACGTATATGGGAGTGTGTGCCGGTGCTTTAGTCCGTGTGACGCGTATCGGAGTGTGTGCCGGTGCTTTAGTCCGTGTGACGCGTATCGGAGTGTGTGCCGGTGCTTTAGTCCGTGTGACGCGTATCGGAGTGTGTACCGGTGCTTTAGTCTGTGTGACGCGTATCGGAGTGTGTGCCGGTGCTTTAGTCCGTGTGACGCGTATCGGAGTGTGTGCCGGTGCTTTAGTCCGTGTGACGCGTATCGGAGTGTGTGCCGGTGCTTTAGTCCGTGTGACGCGTATCGGAGTGTGTGCCGGTGCTTTAGTCCGTGTGACGCGTATCGGAGTGTGTACCGGTGCTTTAGTCTGTGTGACGCGTATCGGAGTGTGTGCCGGTGCTTTAGTCCGTGTGACGCGTATCGGAGTGTGTGCCGGTGCTTTAGTCCGTGTGACGCGTATCGGAGTGTGTGCCGGTGCTTTAGTCCGTGTGACGCGTATCGGAGTGTGTGCCGGTGCTTTAGTCTGTGTGACGCGTATCGGAGTGTGTGCCGGTGCTTTAGTCCGTGTGACGCGTATCGGAGTGTGTGCCGGTGCTTTAGTCTGTGTGACGCGTATCGGAGTGTGTGCCGGTGCTTTAGTCCGTGTGACGCGTATCGGAGTGTGTGCCGGTGCTTTAGTCTGTGTGACGCGTATCGGAGTGTGTGCCGGTGCTTTAGTCCGTGTGACGCGTATCGGAGTGTGTGCCGGTGCTTTAGTCTGTGTGACGCGTATCGGAGTGTGTGCCGGTGCTTTAGTCCGTGTGACGCGTATCGGAGTGTGTGCCGGTGCTTTAGTCTGTGTGACGCGTATCGGAGTGTGTGCCGGTGCTTTAGTCCGTGTGACGCGTATCGGAGTGTGTCCGTGGCACCTGTTCACAGTGAAGTTCTCGAAGCCGAAGATGTCCAGTAAACCGATGGAGCTGCGCCGGACGCCGCTGTCGCTGGACGTCGGCCTGAAAATGGCGGCGTTGATCTTCTCCACGATCCACACGAACAGTCGGCCGTAAATCCCCTGGAAACACGACATCATCGTATCAGCCGTCTTCAAAATGGCCGATCTGCACAGAAGCGGCGCCTGACCTTGACGAAGGCGTCCCTCACGTCACGCCCCTGGGCCACGCTGAGCGGCGTGCACACGCTCTCTCCACACGTGATCAGGGTCCGCGTGGTCAGACACACCATCACGTCTTTGGGCTCCACCTGCAGGCCACACACAGGACTGCAGTTAAAACAGGCTCCGCCTCCTTCTGCCTGTGTGGTACTCACCTCCAGCAGCGCGGCGGCCATCAGCAGGTCCGAGGAGCGCATCACCACACAGGCGTCCAGGTTCTCAAACGTCCTCGCTGAAGAGCAGACACGGTTACTGAAGCTTCAGATTCACCAAAACACAAACATGTAACGGAACCTCTGGACCGAGACGTCCCCTGGAGATAAGGCGAGTCTCCAGAACTTCTGGACCGAGACGTCCCCTGGAGATAAGGCGAGTCTCCAGAACTTCTGGACCGAGACGTCCCCTGGAGATAAGGCGAGTCTCCAGAACTTCTGGACCGAGACGTCCCCTGGAGATAAGGCGAGTCTCCAGAACTTCTGGACCGAGACGTCCCCTGGAGCTAAAGCGAGTCTCCAGAACTTCTGGACTGAGATGTCCCCTGGAGATAAGGAGGGTCTCCAGGTCTCTGAGAGGCTCAAGCTGGGCCGGTGTTGACCAGGGCTGAGCACCTTTACATTTCCCATAAAGTTTTTCCGATACGCAAATATGTGTCGTCTAGACCCAGAAAACAGAACAATAATGTGTGGACCTCGGGTTCCAACGTCAAGATATGTGTGAAAAATTAGCAATGAGGGGAAATAAGGAAAATATCAGTAATAATAAATTAGGGGGAAAATTGGGAAAGCGTTAAAGATTGGGGCAAAAGTCACTTCCTTTAATAATTTTTTCGGTACCAGTAGAACCTACTTTTTTTCCAATACCGTAGATCTCAAAGAAACTCCATTCGACAGGTCTCGGAGACATTGCACAGTCGTCACAGAAACATACAATAAATAGACATTGCCTCTCGGAGACCATGTGGAGTCTTCGCTGAAATCGAACCTGTCTGGAGACTCGCCGTATCTCCAGGGGACCTCTTGGGGACATCTCTGTGACCACCAGGCTGGAGTCTCCTAGTCTCCAGACTGGTGAGATAGTCCAGTTGCAAAGACTGCCTCCTGTTGGGCCTTAAGTAACTAACATTAGATTAAACATAAAAATATTTTTGTGAAGTGAATTCAATCAATTGTTCTGTATAGCCCAGTATCACAGAGGAGTCTCCTCAGGGCTGCACGTTTGGGTCTGCATTGATTCAAACGGAGACTTTACCCTGGAAGTCCAGGTTGCCCATGTGCAGGATGGCGGCCAACAGTTTGGAGATCTCCCAGTTCTCCGTCTCTGTGAACATCAGCACCTTCATGGCCGACAGGATACTCGAGTAATCGGCCAAGTCGTCACGGCCCTCGCACTCTGTACAGCTCCCCTAGAGGACAGAACAGGAATCACACTTCCACACATATTCACAATATGAAGTGAATGTCCACATTTATAGATAAATCTGAAACAGGAGCTGAGGAACAGACGGTACAAAACTATTCAGACCAATTTCCAGAAAACGACCTGAGCTGCAGCGACGGCTCGCGTCCTGAGTTTGTCTCAAATGAAATAAAGCAAATTAAAGTTTATGTTTGATTTCAGAGTCACGCAGAAATGTTTCTGCTGATTGGACCGGGCTGTTATAAAGGCAGAAGCTGGTTGTATTATAGTGTGTAATAACGTGATAATATGGTTGAACAGCGTGTAATAACATGATATGGTTGAATAGCGTGTAATAACATAATCATATGGTTGAATAGCATGTAATAACATGACAATATGGTTGAATAGCGTGTAATAACATGATATGGTTGAATAGCGTGTAATAACATAATCATATGGTTGAATAGCATGTAATAACATGACAATATGGTTGAATAGCGTGTAATAACATGACAATATGGTTGAATAGCGTGTAATAACATGACAATATGGTTGAATAGCGTGTAATAACATGACAATATGGTTGAATAGCGCGTAATAACATGATAATATGGTTGAATAGCGTGTAATAACATAATCATGTGGTTGAATAGCGTGTAATAACATAATCATGTGGTTGAATAGCGTGTAATAACATGATAATATGGTTGAATAGCGCGTAATAACATGATAATATGGTTGAATAGCGCGTAATAACATGATAATATGGTTGAATAGCGCGTAATAACATGACAATATGGTTGAATAGCGCGTAATAACTAGATAATATGGTTGAATAGCGCGTAATAACATGATAATATGGTTGAATAGCGTGTAATAACATGACAATATGGTTGAATAGCGTGTAATAACATGACAATATGGTTGAATAGCGCGTAATAACATAATCATGTGGTTGAATAGCGTGTAATAACATAATCATGTGGTTGAATAGCGTGTAATAACATAATCATGTGGTTGAATAGCGTGTAATAACATGACAATATGGTTGAATAGCGTGTAATAACATGACAATATGGTTGAATAGCGTGTAATAACATAATCATGTGGTTGAATAGCGTGTAATAACATGATCATATGGTTGAATAGCGCGTAATAACATGACAATATGGTTGAAGAGCATGTAATAACATGACAATATGGTTGAATAGCGCGTAATAACATGACAATATGGTTGAAGAGCATGTAATAACATAATCATATGGTTGAATAGCGTGTAATAACATGACAATATGGTTGAATAGCGCGTAATAACATGATAATATGGTTGAATAGCGTGTAATAACATGACAATATGGTTGAATAGCATGTAATAACATGACAATATGGTTGAATAGCGCGTAATAACATAACCATATGGTTGAATAGCGCGTAATAACATGATGATATGGTTGAATAGCGTGTAATAACATGACAATATGGTTGAATAGCGCGTAATAACATAACCATATGGTTGAATAGCATGTAATAACATGACAATATGGTTGAATAGCATGTAATAACATGATCATATGGTTGAATAGCATGTAATAACATGACAATATGGTTGAATAGCGCGTAATAACATGATAATATGGTTGAATAGCGTGTAATAACATGACAATATGGTTGAATAGCATGTAATAACATGACAATATGGTTGAATAGCGCGTAATAACATAACCATATGGTTGAATAGCGTGTAATAACATGACAATATGGTTGAATAGCATGTAATAACATGATAATATGGTTGAATAGCGCGTAATAACATGACAATATGGTTGAATAGCATGTAATAACATAATCACGTGGTTGAATAGCGTGTAATAACATAATCACGTGGTTGAATAGCGTGTAATAACATGACAATATGGTTGAATAGCGCGTAATAACATAATCACGTGGTTGAATAGCGTGTAATAACATGACAATATGGTTGAATAGCGCGTAATAACATAATCACGTGGTTGAATAGCGTCTAATAACATAATCACGTGGTTGAATAGCGTGTAATAACATGACAATATGGTTGAATAGCATGTAATAACATAATCATATGGTTGAATAGCATGTAATAACAATCATATGGTTGAATAGCGCGTAATAACATGACAATATGGTTGAATAGCGTGTAATAACATAATCATATGGTTGAATAGCGTGTAATAACAATCATATGGTTGAATAGCGTGTAATAACAATCATATGGTTGAATAGCGTGTAATAACATGACAATATGGTTGAATAGCATGTAATAACATAATCACGTGGTTGAATAGCGTGTAATAACATGATCATAAGGTTAAATAGCGTGTAATAACATGATCATAAGGTTGAATAGCGTGTAATAACATGATCATAAGGTTGAATAGCGTGTAATAACATGATAATATGGTTGAATAGCGTGTAATAACATGATAATAAGGTTGAATAGCGTGTAATAACATGATCATAAGGTTGAATAGCGTGTAATAACATGATCATAAGGTTGAATAGCGCGTAATAACATGATCATATGGTTGAATAGCGTGTAATAACATGATCATAAGGTTGAATAGCGCGTAATAACATAACCATATGGTTGAATAGCGTGTAATAACATAACCATATGGTTGAATAGCGCGTAATAACATGATAATATGGTTGAATAGCGCGTAATAACATGATAATATGGTTGAATAGCGCGTAATAACATGATAATATGGTTGAATAGCGCGTAATAACATGATAATAAGGTTGAATAGCGCGTAATAACATGATCATATGGTTGAATAGCGCGTAATAACATGATCATATGGTTGAATAGCGTGTAATAACATGATCATAAGGTTGAATAGCGCGTAATAACATGACAATATGGTTGAATAGCGCGTAATAACATAACCATATGGTTGAATAGCGTGTAATAACATAACCATATGGTTGAATAGCGCGTAATAACATGATAATATGGTTGAATAGCGCGTAATAACATGATAATATGGTTGAATAGCGCGTAATAACATGATAATATGGTTGAATAGCGCGTAATAACATGATAATAAGGTTGAATAGCGCGTAATAACATAACCATATGGTTGAATAGCGTGTAATAACATGATCATATGGTTGAATAGCGTGTAATAACATGATCATATGGTTGAATAGCGCGTAATAACATGATAATATGGTTGAATAGCGCGTAATAACATGATAAGGTTGAATAGTGTGTAATAACAGTGTAATGCCGCACCATGGTGAGGTAGCTGTAGTCCGAGGCCAGGCCCAGCCCCAGTTTGGCCTTTTGCTCCGGACACATCCCCCTCAGCAGACAGTAGAACACGTGGTAGTTCCTCTCGTCCGAAGCCTGAGCGCAAACAATCAAAGTCTATTCATGAAGCAACACCAGGAAGAACAAATCTATGACTGTTTTCTCCAAAGTTATGTCCTAAAGTTGGCAGAGCATGGACTTCATCGGGTCATAGGCGCCCTAGGCCCCGGCAGTGATTCGACAGCGTGTATGTAAAGACCCTCACCTGTCGGTGTGACAGTGACTGTAAAGACCCTCACCTGTCGGTGTGACAGTGACTGTAAAGACCCTCACCATTCGGTGTGACAGTGACTGTAAAGACCCTTACCTGTCGGTGTGACTGTACCCTCACCTGTCGATGTGACAGTGACTGTAAAGACCCTCACCTGTCGGTGTGACAGTGACTGTAAAGACCCTTACCTGTCGGTGTGACTGTACCCTCACCTGTCGATGTGACAGTGACTGTAAAGAGTCTCACCTGTCGGTGTGACTGTACCCTCACCTGTCGATGTGACAGTGACTGTAAAGAGTCTCACCTGTCGGTGTGACTGTACCCTCACCTGTCGGTGTGACAGTGACTGTACCCTCACCTGTCGGTGTGACAGTGACTGTACCCTCACCTGTCGGTGTGACAGTAGAGACCCTCACCTGTCGGTGTGACCTCTACTGTGTGACAGTAGAGACCCTCACCTGTCGGTGTGACAGTAGAGACCCTCACCTGTCGACAGACGCGGGACTTCTCCAGCAGGTACTGCTGGATCCTGGCGCCCTCGATGGCTCCTCTCTTGTTGAAGTGGATGTCGATGTACTTCCCGAAGCGGCTGGAGTTGTCGTTGCGGATGGTTTTGGCGTTTCCGAAGGCTGTGGACCAGAACAACTCGTTACCTCCGTCATGGACACAACGTTCAGTCAGGGAGGACTGACCTTCCAGGATGGGCGTGGCCTCCAGGACCTGCTGCTCGATCCAGGAGTGCTGTCCGCTGATGGCCGCCAGGAACTGCAGGATCAGCTTGGCGCTCTCAGTTTTCCCGGCGCCGGACTCTCCGCTGTAGACGATGTTTAGAGGTTTAAAGTATGACTCACAGATGAAAGTGGGCGTGGCATGTGTGACTCACAGATGAAAGTGGGCGTGGCATGTGTGACTCACAGATGAAAGTGGGCGTGGCATGTATGACTCACAGATGAAAGTGGGCGTGGCATGTGTGACTCACAGATGAAAGTGGGCGTGGCATGTGTGACTCACAGATGAAAGTGGGCGTGGCTCTGACCTGATGATGACGCACTGGTCGCGGGCGCTGCGCTGCATGTTGAAGTAGCAGTTGTCGGCGATGGCGAAGATGTGCGGCGGCAGCTCCCCGATCTTCCTGTTGGTGTAGAGGCGGATCTGCTCGGCCGAGTAGATGGGCAGCAGCTGGTACGGGTTCACCGCCACCAGGATGGAGCCCGTGTACGTCTGAGGAGAAGAACAGTTACTCACACAGTTACTCAGAGGCCGTGAGCGGAAAACTGAGCTCACAGAACGTCATGTGAGGATGTGAGTCAGACGTGAGTCAGAGGTTCCGCTCGCAGAACCTCCTCTCAGGACGTCCCACCGGTGAGTCCGACTCACATGAGCACATGACGCTCAAGAATGACCTCAAAGCCACCAATCAAAATGAGTGCTTAAGAAGTGTATGATTCTGAAAACGGATCAGATTAAAGAAAATGGATCAGAAACTTTATTCGTGAACGTTAGTTCTAAATCGATGATTCAGCAAATACTCACCCGGCCGCCACAGTTGGTCTAAAAGGGGAGAGAAACAGCAGAGGATTCAAACGATACGACGGCCTCTTATTATTCACAAGTTCATATCGAAACTGTTTGGACGATTTAAATATCGAGTTCATGTCTAAGGTCAAGACGTGTGAACAAATGTAAAAGTAAAGTTTGTTTAAAAAATCCTCATGGTCTCAAACATACTGAGACATCTGTGTGGTATCGCTCGGCCCTATTGAGGCGCTGATGCAGAGTTAAAGTGCGGCGGCGAGGGGGCGGGGCTTACGTAGATGACCCTCTCGTTGTAGCGAATCAGCAGGTTGCGGAGGATCCCGGCCTCATTCAGGTCGCCCAGGCGGATCATGTCCTCCACGCCGTGCACGGACGTCGGGTGCATGGGCTTGATGTTGGTGGCGTTCTGCGGCGAGATGGCGTGCTCCTGCGGCGAGAGAGAGAGCGTTTAAGCCCGACCCACTGACCGACCCGCTGACCGACCCGCTGATCGACCCACTGACCGACCCACAGACCGACCCACAGACCGACCCACTGACCGACCCGCTGACCGACCCGCTGATCGACCCACTGACCGACCCACTGACCGACCCACAGACCGACCCACTGACCGACCCGCTGACCGACCCGCTGACCGACCCGCTGACCGACCCGCTGACCGACCCGCTGACCGACCCGCTGACCGACCCGCTGACCGACCCACAGACCGACCCACAGACCGACCTGCTGACCGACCCACTGACCGACCCACTGACCGACCCACTGACCGACCCACTGACCGACCCACTGACCGACCCACAGACCGACCCACAGACCGACCCACTGACCGACCCGCTGACCGACCCGCAGACCGACCCACTGACCGACCAACTAACCGACCCGCAGACCGATCCGCTGACCGACCCGCTGACCGACCCACAGACCGACCCACAGACCGACCTGCTGACCGACCCGCAGTATGCAAATGACTGTAAACTACAATAACACACAGGAACCATTCTCCTTCGCGTGTGAAAATGGTTCCTGTCCGTCTGTGCTGTGACTTATCTACGTTGGATAAATCGACAAAGATGAAACATATGAAACAGAAGACATGATGTTTCAGGTATGTCGTTGTCAGGGGGGGGGGGGGGGGGGGGGGGGGGGGGGGGTCAAAGACCTACCTGGCCCTCATCGTCCAGCACTTGGATCTGTCTGGAGTCGCACACTTTGACCTCAGCTCCGACCGGGACGTCGAACTCACGGCCCGTCTGCAGGTCCAGCCAAACAAAGTCCCCCTGAAACAGAGAGGAACCTTACTGAAGAGGAACTAAATACAGAGAGGAACTAAATACAGAGAGGAACCTTACTGAAGAGGAACTAAATACTGAAGAGGAACTAAATACAGAGAGGAACTAAATACAGAGAGGAACCTTACTGAAGAGGAACTAAATACAGAGAGGAACTAAATACAGAGAGGAACCTTACTGAAGAGGAACTAAATACAGAGAGGAACTAAATACAGAGAGGAACCTTACTGAAGAGGAACTAAATACAGAGAGGAACTAAATACAGAGAGGAACCTTACTGAAGAGGAACTAAATACGGAGAGGAACTAAATACAGAGAGGAACCTTACTGAAGAGGAACTAAATACAGAGAGGAACTAAATACAGAGAGGAACCTTACTGAAGAGGAACTAAATACAGAGAGGAACTAAATACAGAGAGGAACCTTACTGAAGAGGAACTAAATACAGAGAGGAACCTTACTGAAGAGGAACTAAATACTGAAGAGGAACTAAATACAGAGAGGAACTAAATACAGAGAGGAACCTTACTGAAGAGGAACTAAATACGGAGAGGAACTAAATACAGAGAGGAACCTTACTGAAGAGGAACTAAATACAGAGAGGAACTAAATACAGAGAGGAACCTTACTGAAGAGAAACTAAATACTGAAGAGGAACTAAATACAGAGAGGAACTAAATACAGAGAGGAACCTTACTGAAGAGGAACTAAATACAGAGAGGAACTAAATACAGAGAGGAACCTTACTGAAGAGGAACTAAATACAGAGAGGAACTAAATACAGAGAGGAACCTTACTGAAGAGGAACTAAATACGGAGAGGAACCTTACTGAAGAGGAACTAAATACAAAGAGGAACTAAATACAGAGAGGAACCTTACTGAAGAGGAACTAAATACTGAAGAGGAACTAAATACAGAGAGGAACTAAATACAGAGAGGAACCTTACTGAAGAGGAACTAAATACGGAGAGGAACTAAATACAGAGAGGAACCTTACTGAAGAGGAACTAAATACAGAGAGGAACTAAATACAGAGAGGAACCTTACTGAAGAGGAACTAAATACAGAGAGGAACTAAATACAGAGAGGAACCTTACTGAAGAGGAACTAAATACACACGTGGAGAGTCTCAGCAACGTCCTCGTAATGACTGTTTTCAGGTTTGGGGATTTTGGATCTGGTTTCGTTTTTTTCGGCCGTCGTGCGATTTCTTGTGTTTAGTTTTGTTTGTGGAGAACGTAGTCGTGGTGTTCAGATCCCGCACACCCTGGTACGTCACACGGAGCTGCAGGACCTGACCGCGGGTTCATGTGAGTCTGTAAAGTGTGAGTCTGTAAAGTGTGAGTCTGTAAAGTGTGAGTCTGTAAAGTGTGAGTCTGTAACGTGAGTCTGTAACGTGTGAGTCTGTAACGTGTGAGTCTGTAAAGTGTGAGTCTGTAACGTGCGAGTCTGTAAAGTGTGAGTCTGTAACGTGTGAGTCTGTAACGTGTGAGTCTGTAAAGTGTGAGTCTGTAACGTGCGAGTCTCTAAAGTGTGAGTCTGTAACGTGTGAGTCTCTAAAGTGTGAGTCTGTAAAGTGTGAGTCTGTAAAGTGTGAGTCTGTAAAGTGTGAGTCTGTAAAGTGTGAGTCTGTAAAGTGTGATTCTGTAAAGTGTGAGTCTGTAAAGTGTGAGTCTGTAAAGTGTGATTCTGTAAAGTGTGAGTCTGTAAAGTGTGAGTCTGTAAAGTGTGAGTCTGTAAAGTGTGAGTCTGTAAAGTGTGAGTCTGTAACGTGTGAGTCTGTAACGTGCGAGTCTGTAAAGTGTGAGTCTGTAACGTGTGAGTCTGTAAAGTGTGAGTCTGTAACGTGCGAGTCTGCAAAGTGCGAGTCTGTAACGTGCGAGTCTGTAAAGTGTGAGTCTGTAACGTGTGAGTCTGTAACGTGCGAGTCTGTAAAGTGTGAGTCTGTAACGTGTGAGTCTGTAACGTGCGAGTCTGCAAAGTGCGAGTCTGTAAAGTGTGAGTCTGTAAAGTGTGAGTCTGTAAAGTGTGAGTCTGTAAAGTGTGAGTCTGTAACGTGAGTCTGTAACGTGTGAGTCTGTAACGTGTGAGTCTGTAAAGTGTGAGTCTGTAACGTGCGAGTCTGTAAAGTGTGAGTCTGTAACGTGTGAGTCTGTAACGTGTGAGTCTGTAAAGTGTGAGTCTGTAACGTGCGAGTCTCTAAAGTGTGAGTCTGTAACGTGTGAGTCTCTAAAGTGTGAGTCTGTAAAGTGTGAGTCTGTAAAGTGTGAGTCTGTAAAGTGTGAGTCTGTAAAGTGTGAGTCTGTAAAGTGTGATTCTGTAAAGTGTGAGTCTGTAAAGTGTGAGTCTGTAACGTGTGAGTCTGTAACGTGCGAGTCTGTAAAGTGTGAGTCTGTAACGTGTGAGTCTGTAAAGTGTGAGTCTGTAACGTGCGAGTCTGCAAAGTGTGAGTCTGTAACGTGTGAGTCTGTAAAGTGTGAGTCTGTGTGAGTCTGTAAAGTGCGAGTCTGTAAAGTGTGAGTCTGTAACGTGCGAGTCTGTAACGTGCGAGTCTGTAAAGTGTGAGTCTGTAACGTGTGAGTCTGTAACGTGCGAGTCTGTAAAGTGTGAGTCTGTAACGTGTGAGTCTGTAACGTGCGAGTCTGCAAAGTGCGAGTCTGTAAAGTGTGAGTCTGTAACGTGCGAGTCTGTAAAGTGTGAGTCTGTAACGTGTGAGTCTGTAACGTGCGAGTCTGTAAAGTGCGAGTCTGTAACGTGAGTCTGTAACGTGTGAGTCTGTAAAGAGTGAGTCTGTAAAGAGTGAGTCTGTAACGTGTGACTCTGTAACGTGTGAGTCTGTAACGTGTGAGTCTGTAAAGTGAGTCTGTAAAGTGTGAGTCTGTAAAGTGTGAGTCTGTAACGTGTGAGTCTGTAAAGTGAGAGTCTGTAATGTGTGAGTCTGTAACGTGTGAGTCTGTAACGTGTGACTCTAACGTGTGAGTCTGTAACGTGTGAGTCTGTAACGTGTGAGTCTGTAAAGTGAGTCTGTAACGTGTGAGTCTGTAAAGTGAGAGTCTGTAAAGTGTGAGTCTGTAAAGTGTGAGTCTGTAAAGTGTGAGTCTGTAAAGAGTGAGTCTGTAACGTGTGAGTCTGTAAAGTGAGTCTGTAAAGTGTGAGTCTGTAAAGAGTGAGTCTGTAACGTGTGAGTCTGTAACGTGTGAGTCTGTAAAGTGTGAGTCTGTAAAGTGTGAGTCTGTAACGTGAGTCTGTAACGTGTGAGTCTGTAACGTGTGAGTCTGTAAAGTGTGAGTCTGTAACGTGTGAGTCTGTAACGTGTGAGTCTGTAAAGTGTGAGTCTGTAACGTGCGAGTCTGTAAAGTGTGAGTCTGTAACGTGTGAGTCTGTAACGTGTGAGTCTGTAAAGTGTGAGTCTGTAACGTGCGAGTCTCTAAAGTGTGAGTCTGTAACGTGTGAGTCTCTAAAGTGTGAGTCTGTAAAGTGTGAGTCTGTAAAGTGTGAGTCTGTAAAGTGTGAGTCTGTAAAGTGTGAGTCTGTAAAGTGTGATTCTGTAAAGTGTGAGTCTGTAAAGTGTGAGTCTGTAAAGTGTGATTCTGTAAAGTGTGAGTCTGTAAAGTGTGAGTCTGTAAAGTGTGAGTCTGTAAAGTGTGAGTCTGTGTGAGTCTGTAACGTGTGAGTCTGTAAAGTGTGAGTCTGTGTGAGTCTGTAAAGTGCGAGTCTGTAAAGTGTGAGTCTGTAACGTGCGAGTCTGTAACGTGCGAGTCTGTAAAGTGTGAGTCTGTAACGTGTGAGTCTGTAACGTGCGAGTCTGTAAAGTGTGAGTCTGTAACGTGTGAGTCTGTAACGTGCGAGTCTGTAAAGTGCGAGTCTGTAAAGTGTGAGTCTGTAACGTGCGAGTCTGTAAAGTGTGAGTCTGTAAAGTGTGAGTCTGTAACGTGCGAGTCTGTAAAGTGTGAGTCTGTAACGTGTGAGTCTGTAACGTGCGAGTCTGTAAAGTGCGAGTCTGTAACGTGCGAGTCTGTAAAGTGTGAGTCTGTAAAGTGTGATTCTGTAAAGTGTGAGTCTGTAACGTGCGAGTCTGTAAAGTGTGAGTCTGTAACGTGTGAGTCTGTAAAGTGTGATTCTGTAAAGTGTGATTCTGTAAAGTGTGAGTCTGTAACGTGCGAGTCTGTAAAGTGTGAGTCTGTAACGTGTGAGTCTGTAACGTGCGAGTCTGTAAAGTGCGAGTCTGTAAAGTGTGAGTCTGTAACGTGCGAGTCTGTAAAGTGTGAGTCTGTAAAGTGTGAGTCTGTAACGTGCGAGTCTGTAAAGTGTGAGTCTGTAACGTGTGAGTCTGTAACGTGCGAGTCTGTAAAGTGCGAGTCTGTAAAGTGTGAGTCTGTGTGAGTCTGTAAAGTGCGAGTCTGTAAAGTGTGAGTCTGTGTGAGTCTGTAAAGTGCGAGTCTGTAAAGTGTGAGTCTGTGTGAGTCTGTAACGTGTGAGTCTGTAAAGTGTGAGTCTGTGTGAGTCTGTAAAGTGCGAGTCTGTAAAGTGTGAGTCTGTGTGAGTCTGTAACGTGTGAGTCTGTAAAGTGTGAGTCTGTGTGAGTCTGTAAAGTGTGAGTCTGTAAAGTGTGAGTCTGTAAAGTGTGAGTCTGTAACGTGTGAGTCTGTAAAGTGTGAGTCTGTAACGTGTGAGTCTGTGTGAGTCTGTAAAGTGTGAGTCTGTAACGTGTGAGTCTGTAAAGTGTGAGTCTGTAACGTGTGAGTCTGTAACGTGTGAGTCTGTAACGTGTGAGTCTGTAAAGTGTGAGTCTGTAACGTGTGAGTCTGTAAAGTGTGAGTCTGTAACGTGTGAGTCTGTAACGTGCGAGTCTGTAAAGTGTGAGTCTGTAACGTGTGAGTCTGTAAAGTGTGAGTCTGTAACGTGTGAGTCTGTAACGTGCGAGTCTGTAAAGTGTGAGTCTGTAACGTGTGAGTCTGTAAAGTGTGAGTCTGTAACGTGTGAGTCTGTAACGTGTGAGTCTGTAAAGTGTGAGTCTGTGTGAGTCTGTAAAGTGTGAGTCTGTAACGTGTGAGTCTGTAAAGTGTGAGTCTGTAAAGTGTGAGTCTGTAACGTGTGAGTCTGTAAAGTGTGAGTCTGTAAAGTGTGAGTCTGTAACGTGTGAGTCTGTAACGTGCGAGTCTGTAAAGAGTGTTTTTAGGGTTAAAGCCGAACTGGAGAAGATGTGCTCGGTGAAGGTCCAGGGGAACATCTGATGAGGAGCTGGAGTGATGATTAAGAACATAAATGTTCCTCCAGCGCGACTTTAAACTTTAACCTGTTTAATACGTCTCTGTGTGTTGTCCCGCGGTCACAGGTTCGTGTCTCACCTGCTGCAGGATGACCATGGTTCAGCCGCTCGTCTCCAGGACATTCAGCCGACGACTCTGCGGCGAGAGGGAGTCAGAGACAGAGTCAGAGACAGAGTCAGAGACAGAGTCAGAGACAGAGACAGAGTCAGAGACAGAGTCAGAGACAGAGTCAGAGACAGAGACAGAGTCAGAGACAGAGACAGAGTCAGAGACAGAGACAGAGTCAGAGACAGAGTCAGAGTCAGAGTCAGAGACAGAGTCAGAGACAGAGACAGAGACAGAGTCAGAGACAGAGTCAGAGACAGAGTCAGAGTCAGAGACAGAGTCAGAGACAGAGACAGAGTCAGAGACAGAGACAGAGTCAGAGACAGAGTCAGAGTCAGAGACAGAGACAGAGACAGAGACAGAGTCAGAGACAGAGTCAGAGACAGAGTCAGAGTCAGAGACAGAGACAGAGTCAGAGACAGAGACAGAGACAGAGTCAGAGACAGAGACAGAGACAGAGTCAGAGTCAGAGACAGAGTCAGAGACAGAGACAGAGTCAGAGACAGAGACAGAGTCAGAGACAGAGTCAGAGTCAGAGACAGAGTCAGAGACAGAGACAGAGACAGAGTCAGAGTCAGAGACAGAGACAGAGACAGAGTCAGAGACAGAGTCAGAGACAGAGTCAGAGACAGAGTCAGAGACAGAGACAGAGTCAGAGACAGAGACAGAGTCAGAGTCAGAGTCAGAGTCAGAGACAGAGTCAGAGACAGAGACAGAGACAGAGTCAGAGACAGAGACAGAGACAGAGTCAGAGTCAGAGACAGAGTCAGAGACAGAGACAGAGACAGAGTCAGAGACAGAGACAGAGTCAGAGACAGAGTCAGAGACAGAGACAGAGACAGAGTCAGAGACAGAGTCAGAGACAGAGTCAGAGTCAGAGACAGAGTCAGAGACAGAGACAGAGACAGAGTCAGAGACAGAGTCAGAGACAGAGACAGAGTCAGAGACAGAGACAGAGTCAGAGACAGAGACAGAGTCAGAGACAGAGTCAGAGTCAGAGTCAGAGACAGAGTCAGAGACAGAGACAGAGTCAGAGTCAGATTTAGAGTCAGAGTCAGAGACAGAGTCAGAGACAGAGACAGAGACAGAGTCAGAGACAGAGTCAGAGACAGAGTCAGAGTCAGAGACAGAGACAGAGTCAGAGTCAGAGTCAGAGTCAGAGTCAGATTTAGAGTCAGAGTCAGAGACAGAGTCAGAGTCAGAGTCAGATTTAGAGTCAGAGACAGAGTCAGAGACAGAGACAGAGTCAGAGTCAGAGTCAGATTTAGAGTCAGAGACAGAGTCAGAGACAGAGACAGAGTCAGAGACAGAGTCAGAGACAGAGACAGAGTCAGAGACAGAGTCAGAGACAGAGACAGAGTCAGAGACAGAGTCAGAGACAGAGTCAGAGTCAGAGTCAGAGACAGAGTCAGAGACAGAGTCAGAGACAGAGACAGAGTCAGAGACAGAGACAGAGACAGAGTCAGAGTCAGAGACAGAGTCAGAGTCAGATTTAGAGTCAGAGTCAGAGACAGAGACAGAGACAGAGTCAGAGACAGAGTCAGAGTCAGAGACAGAGTCAGAGACAGAGACAGAGACAGAGACAGAGACAGAGTCAGAGACAGAGACAGAGTCAGAGACAGAGTCAGAGTCAGAGACAGAGACAGAGACAGAGTCAGAGTCAGAGACAGAGACAGAGACAGAGACAGAGACAGAGTCAGAGACAGAGACAGAGTCAGAGACAGAGTCAGAGACAGAGACAGAGACAGAGTCAGAGACAGAGTCAGAGACAGAGTTAGAGTCAGAGTCAGAGACAGAGTCAGAGACAGAGTCAGAGTCAGAGACAGAGACAGAGTCAGAGACAGAGTCAGAGTCAGAGTCAGAGACAGAGACAGAGTCAGAGACAGAGTCAGAGTCAGAGTCAGAGACAGAGTCAGAGTCAGAGACAGAGTCAGAGACAGAGTCAAAGGTCAGAGACAGAGGTCAGACCCTGTGACCCTGTGACTGAGTGAAGGATCAACATGACCCCTTAAAGCTCCTGTACCTTCAGTGTGGTTTGGCCTCTGTCAGAGCGAGGCTCACATGGAGAGCGAGGCTCACATGGAGAGCGAGGCTCACACGGAGAGCGAGGCTCACATGGAGAGGATTTACTCCAGACCTGACCCAGAACCAGAGGAAATGCTGTAACAGAGTCACAGACTTCAGACTCAGGAGCAGCTCTTTCACAAACCACTGTTTCCGTCTGCACGTCCGACCACAGATCCTGATCAAAACTTTCAGATTCACATTCCTCTTGTGGGTTGTTGAGCTGCTGAGGAACACAGGAACCGTCAGATCCTGAGGGACAAAAAGATCCTCTGTTCACAAAACCATCAGAGGTTTTTCATCTGAAGCTTCAGAAACATAGAAGGTGAAGAAAGTCTGATTCTCTGATGATCCCCCTGAGATGTTTCCTCTGCCCCACAGAGAGAGTCCGAGGAGAGACTGAGGAGAGTCCGAGGAGAGACCGAGGAGAGACTGAGGATAGACTGAGGAGAGACTGAGGAGAGACTGAGGAGAGACTGAGGAGAGACCGAGGAGAGACCGAGGAGAGTCTGAGGAGAGTCCGAGGAGAGTGAGTGAGGAGAGAGTGAGGAGAGTCTGAGGAGAGTCTGAGGAGAGTCCGAGGAGAGTCTGAGGAGAGTCTGAGGAGAGTCCGAGGAGAGACTGAAGAGAGACTGAGGAGAGACCGAGGAGAGACCGAGGAGAGACCGAGGAGAGACTGAGGAGAGACCGAGGAGAGACTGAGGAGAGACCGAGGAGAGACCGAGGAGAGACCGAGGAGAGACTGAGGAGAGTGAGTGAGGAGAGAGTGAGGAGAGTCTGAGGAGAGTCTGAGGAGAGTCCGAGGAGAGACTGAAGAGAGACTGAGGAGAGACCGAGGAGAGACCGAGGAGAGACCGAGGAGAGACTGAGGAGAGACCGAGGAGAGACTGAGGAGAGACCGAGGAGAGACTGAGGAGAGACCGAGGAGAGACTGAGGAGAGACCGAGGAGAGACCGAGGAGAGACTGAGGAGAGACCGAGGAGAGACTGAGGAGAGACCGAGGAGAGACCGAGGAGAGACTGAGGAGAGACCGAGGAGAGACTGAGGAGAGACCGAGGAGAGACCGAGGAGAGACTGAGGAGAGTGAGTGAGGAGAGAGTGAGGAGAGTCTGAGGAGAGTCTGAGGAGAGTCCGAGGAGAGACTGAGGAGCACAGACTCACAGGCCCGATGTATCCATAAAGAGGCCTTTCATTCACTTTATATGAACCTCTTTTTTACATCTTTACTGGCTGCTCGTAGTTGTGGCCGTGAGGTCTCTGGTCGCGGCGGCGATCCCCGAACCCGGTGGTGGCGCCCGGAGGTAAGGGATGCCGTCAAGCTGAAGAAGGAGGTCCTACCTGGCCTTGTGGGCTTGTGGGACTCCGGAGGCAGCTGAGAGGAACCGGCAGGCCAAGCGTTCTGCAGCTCGTTCGGTCAAAGAGGCAAAAACTCGGGTCTGGGAGGAGTTTGGAGAAGCCATGGAGGAGGACTATCGGTCGGCCTCGAAGAGATTCTGGCAAACCATCCGGCGCCTCAGGCGGGGGAAGCAGTGCTTCACCAACACTGTTTACAGTGTTGGTGTTGTAGGGCTGTCTTGGCTGACACGTCTCTGCAACATCGCGTGGCGGTCGGGGACAGAGAGAGGAGGACCCGGCCGATAGTGGAACCTCGGATCTAGGAGGATAAATGCGGTTTCCGTCCTGGTCGTGGAACACTGGACCAGCTCTATACCCTTCATCGGGTGCTCGAGGGATTGTGGGAGTTCGCCCAACCAGTCCACATGTGCTTTGTGGACCTGGAGAAAGCGTTCGACCGTGTCCCTCGTGGTGCCGTGTGGGGGGTGCTCCGGGAGTATGGGGTCCGGGGGGGGCTGGGGGTGAGGATCTCAGTTACCCGGGAGGAGCTCGGAGTAGAGTCGCTGCTCCTCCACGTTGAAAGGAGCCAGCTGAGGTGGCTAGGGCATCTGTTCCGGATGCCTCCTGGTCGCCTCCCTCGGGAGGTGTTCCAGGCATGTCCTACTGGGAGGAGGCCTCGTGGAAGGCCCAGGACACGCTGGTGGGACTATGTCTCCGAGCTGGCCTGGTGTGGCCTCGGGGCCCCCCCAGAACAGCTGGAGGAGGTGAAGTCTGGGCATCTCTGCTGAGACGCTGCCCCCGCGACCCGGCCCCGGATAAAGAGGAAGAACATGGATGGAGACTTCCCTACAACACTTCTACCAATGATCTTTTTTATTACAATAATTTTTTTGCACAAATTGTGGAACAAAACTTGAAACGAATAAAGTTTTGGGAGAAAGGGGAAAAAACTGCTGCAGTGCATCATGGGTAATTTCACTTGGTGGTGAAATACGTCCCAAGTGGTCGAGACGCAGAAGATCCTGGACATTTGTTTTGTGCTGAGTCATGTTTTACTCTTTTATTCAATATTGATCGACTTACTTCAAAAGACTCGAGCTCCACATGAAGTTCATCTGGAACGAGTGAAGCAGATTTGAACTTAAGGAACGGCACAAACATCATGAGATCTTTGTCTCCACAGACGCCGAGTCTTTACGAGTTACAGTAAAAACGTTTTGATTAAAACGTGTTCAGACCGTCGCGAAAACCACATCCATAATATTAACGTTGGAAACGATATTATTGAAGACTTTGAAGACACGGTAAAGCTCAACATGAGTTCCTCATGGACAAAGCTCATTGGTCCGCGGGGGAGTGGAGGCTCGCTCTGATTCGTCGCTCCTGTGAAGCTTTTCTTTGCTGCGTTTTCAGTCGATCCGGAGTCGATTGGTTTTCATATCACGTTTTATCTCTCGGCTTCATCGTGTGATTCTCATCGAACTCTGTATGAACTCATTATGGAGGAAATAACCTTTGACCTTTTCTCCGTCAGGTGTTTGTCCCTGACATGGTTTAACGTCTGTGAAGTCAGAACCGTTTGCCTCAAGTGTTTTTATTATATTATTATATTAATATATTATTATATTAGTGCGTCACTATTTTATACGAATGTTAGAACGAACAAACTGCGACGGGACTGAGAGAGTTTGAGTTTGAAAACACGTAAACGTTTCTTCTGTGAAAAGGATTAAAGTCACAAAACCCGAGAGAGGAAAGAGTTTTCCGGGTCAGTGTCACAGAAACGATTCAAAGGTTTCGGTTCTACTGGATCGAAGCATTTAGGAGGAAATGTGAAAGGAGGAACAGACGACACATATTTCAGTATCGGTGAAGCGCTGGTGTTGAAAACAGAACCGTGTTTTTGATTCACGGAGCTTTAAAGGTAAACACTCTCACCTCATGGATCCTTCAACGCTTTGTCCGAGTCCAGGCAGAGGAACCGTCGACCTAAAGGTAAAGTCTAGTTAAACCCGTGTGTCTCGCGTCTCTGGGAGGTCAGGGCTTGAATGGAGGTTCAGGCATTACCCCCCGGCGCCTCATTCACGACGGCTGATCCTGATTAGCCCCAGGGGGAGGAGCCTGCATTAGCCTGAGGGGGAGGAGCCTGAGGGATAAGTCCCGGGGGAGGAGGGATTTAGAGCTGGGGATTCAGCGTCTGTAACAGGAGGAGAACTTTAACCTCTTAACCTCCACCGTCACTGAGCACATTTCCTCCAGTGCGGCTTTACCTAAATCTAAAAGCTTCTTGAAAAAAGGGACGAAATAGTGACAAAAACAAGGATGAAAAAGCAACAAAACATGACACAAAAGTGAGGAAAGCAAATAAATAACAAATATAGAATAAATGAATATCTTTAATTCTACTCACATCAGGTTTTAGGGGGTGGACTTCCCCAGAATCCCACTGAGCACAGACGAGACGAAGGCAGAGCAAGTTTCCAGTTTTATTTCAAAGTCATGCCACAAGTTGACATTAAATACAAAAGAAAGAAGAATCGTTTCCATGGTAACTATAAAATAACCACAGTGTAACCGAGAAACTGAAAGGAACGGAACAGACGAGCACACGGCACCGACACGGGAGATACAAAACCAACCAGCGTTAGAAAATACTGCTAAAAGGAGTTTATAAAGATCTTCACCATGCAGTAGGTAATCCAGTACACGCTTCACAAGCTCATTCCTGCAGGGGGCGCCGTCCCGTCCAGAACACCAGGAATCCAGAGAGACTCTTTAGTTTTGGTTTGAGAAACGTTTCCTTCATCGGGATCAACCGGATCTTCATTATTGTTCTGTTTCTGCTCTAGACGACAAACATTATGCTGGGTTTACACATGACCATGTGACACGTGTCCACATCGGTGACAGAGGATCACGGATGTTTGTGGAGTCAGAGGTTTGTAACTCGAGTTACTGGAATTGTAATTGTAATATGTTACTGAACAAAGTCCTGTAAAAGTTTCCTCCGACACTGGTCAGAATCAGGACGTCCAGAATCAGGACTTGAGCAGCAGGTTCCGTCTCTGCTGGAGCTCAGGACAGTCGAGTTTTGTTTTCACTAGAAACTCTCACTGAGGACGAGCTCGTTACGAAGTCCACGTTGGAGAACGACTTAGAGACACATTGAGTAACGTTGTCACGATGGTCCAAGTGCATTATTATTATTATTATTATTATTATTATTATTATTATTATTATTATTATTATTATCAGTGCGTGAACCACACTGTGCTTCACCAGAGAGTCTCGGTGAAGCACCAGGGCCTAGTTTTGGCACTTTTTAGTTTCCAAACGCATTAGTCGCTTTACATTTGGATTATTACATAAATATTAAATCCGGTTCCACGGCTTCACAGACAAAGTGAAGTTTGTTTTGCAGCGGATTCAAAGGAAATGAGGCTCGTTTTGAAGGTTTTTAGGCCCACAGTTCCTCCTCAGGTCGGAGACGTTTCCCTGGATTCCTCGTTTCTGACGCCGTTTCAAAGCGAGAAGCAACATCTCAAAAACACGTTGGATATACTTATCAAAAATGCATCCCCAAAGCCGCGGGTTCCGATGGTGCGAGCGGATTAAAGCGTCTGCTACATGCACTGGCGTGTGTCGTGTACAAAACTGTAAAGGTCCGGGAGAGGCTCGCCGTTCCAAACGCCGTCGGGAGAGGCTTTGCTTTGGCTGCGGGACGAGACGCCGAGAGGTCGACCCGAACAGAGAGAGGACAAAGGGTTAACAGTGAAAGCCATTCTGTAAAACGGACGAGGGGCGCGGTCAGGGGCGCGGTCAGGGTCACGGCGCCAAACCCACACGTTCTTCACGGTGCACGGGCGACTGAGAGCTAAAGTGATGACGTCATCAAAGCTCCAGGAAATACTGTGTTGTGACGATATTGGGCCTGAGTCAGATATTTGTACATATCAGAAAACATGTCAATATAATGATCATCAGCACGAGCCCCGATATTCAGGAATACGTTGTAAAATAATTTATACTTTTATTAAAGTCGAGAAACAAAGTGTTTCTGCTGAAACGTTCAAATACACTAAATACACTGTAAGTATCACTGTATTTACAGTATCCTGATACAAATGTACCTAAGTACATGTAGTACATGTACTTAGGTACATTTGTATCAGGTCACTGTAAAATACAATGCATTAACGTTATTGGATAAAGACGACCTCACGACCTCGTGTTCACGGCGGGCCGTCCGTCTAAAGGACCTACAGTTATATTCAAACCTTTTGTCATTAATTCATCTTTTTGTTGTTTGTTCATTTTGGATTTGTGTTTTGTCCTTATATGGTGAAAGAGGCGGGGCCTATGCTAATTAGTCCAACTTCAGACACAAGAGTTAAGGACCGTGCCGTGAATCTGCCGCCGTTTCCTGAATGAGGCCCAATGTTATTCATCTCCCTTCATAACAAACCTCCCCTTTAAAGGCGTCCCACAGAAACCTCCCCTTTAAAGGCGTCCCACAGAAACCTCCCCTTTAAAGGCGTCCCACAGAAGAATGACGCTCGTGATTGGACGACTCACCTCCACCTCAGACTTTGGAGCTCTGTCATTGGTTCATTCGCTCTGGTGAAAACTCCCGCCGTAACCGCATTTTCTCCAGTTCAGCTTTACCCAAATCCATGAGGTCACAGCCTATAGGCCAGAGTAACGCCACATTTGAAAGCTAAGACCTACAAAACTCATCTAAATGGAGCTTGTTCCTCACGCTAATTTCGGACGCTAATGTCGGACGCTAATGTCGGGCGCTAATGTCGGACGCTAATTTCGGACGCTAATGTCGGACGCTAATGTCGGACGCTAATGTCGGACGCTAATGTCGGGCGCTAATGTCGGACGCTAATGTCGGACGCTAATGTCGGGCGCTAATGTCGGACGCTAATGTCGGACGCTAATGTCGGGCGCTAATGTCGGACGCTAATGTCGGACGCTAATGTCGGGCGCTAATGTCGGACGCTAATGTCGGACGCTAATGTCGGACGCTAATGTCGGACGCTAATGTCGGGCGCTAATGTCGGACGCTAATGTCGGACGCTAATGTCGGGCGCTAATGTCGGACGCTAATGTCGGACGCTAATGTCGGACGCTAATGTCGGGCGCTAATGTCGGACGCTAATGTCGGACGCTAATGTCGGGCGCTAATGTCGGACGCTAATGTCAGACGCTAATGTCGGACGCTAATGTCGGACGCTAATGTCGGACGCTAATGTCGGGCGCTAATGTCGGACGCTAATGTCGGGCGCTAATGTCGGGCGCTAATGTCGGACGCTAATGTCGGGCGCTAATGTCGGACGCTAATGTTCGGACGCTAATGTCGGACGCTAATGTCGGACGCTAATGTCGGACGCTAATGTCGGACGCTAATGTCGGACGCTAATGTCGGACGCTAATGTCAGCGTTTGGCGGCGAGCTGCTCCTCTACAGTCACATACAGGACCAGGCTCCTCAATCTGGAGCTTTTAAACCCAGCTGTTTCAGAAGTGTTTATGTGTCTTTCCCCCTTTACCAAACTTAGTGTTACTATTTTACTTTTATTGTCTGAGTTTTATTGTGTTTTTTAATGTACAGAGTCAGTTTGCTGTAGTTCTAAGTCTAGTCTAAGTTCTGAGTCTAATTTTGCTTTGTTGATTACCACAAGCCTCTTATGAGAGACCAACAGGCCCGGTTAGAACCATGTCCTTCTGTGGACCCACAATATATTAATTTAATATTTTTCTTCTTCAGTGTGTAATTTAAGTTATTTTAGTTACTATAAAAAAAAATCGTGATAAAATCGAAATCGGAAGTTTATAATTCAAAAATCGTGATATTCTATTTTTGGCATATCGCCCGCCCCTACCTGATACATTTTACTTTAATTAAGTACATGTAGTACATGTACTTAGGTACATGTAGTACATGTACTGTGCTCTGTAACAATGTGTAATAACTTGTACCTAAGGCTTAGATACACAATGGAATAATGTGTATTAGTACTTTTGTAGGAACATAAAGTAACAGGACATTTACAGGGTACTGTTTTTTCACTTGTCGCTCTTTTGTTGCATTTTTCATCTCATTTTTTTGCTACTGTTTTTCAAGAAGCTTTTAGATTTGGGTAAAGCCGAACTGGAGAAAATGTGCTTGGTTAAGGCGGGGGCTCTGAACAGACTCGTCCTCATCGTTGCCATAGCGACGCGTCTCGTTAGCCTCGCTCTGTTTAATTATGCAGAGTCTGTTTAAAGTGTGACGGCTTTCACTGCCACCAACTGGTCGATTTAGGTACTGCACCGTTTCTGATCAGGTTCGTTTAACACTGGATATAAAAATACCGTCATTTAACCATAAACTGTCTTCACGTTTGGCACCGAGTCTGTTTCCGTCGAACACTACACGAAACCCCAGGCATCGAGGCTTTTTCACAGTATTAGGCTGAAAACGCAGAAATACAGCATGGCGCCGGGGGCGTGGCCCCGAGCGCTGGGCGGGGCTTCGGACGAGAAACGGAATAAAGCGCACGGAGGGAAAATAGCACCTAACCAGCGGCGGGCGGTGTTTCCCGATGCTACAGGCAAAACACAGAGCACTTCACGAGACGCCACTGCGGGCCGCGGGCATGCTGAGCTTCCACTGGCATTTCCCCAGAGAGTAAAAACATACAAGGTACAGAATCCATGCAAAGACACGGGTCACACGGGTCAGGGACACGGGTCAGGGACACGGGTCACACGGGTCAGGGACACGGGTCAGGGACACGGGTCAGGGACACGGGTCAGGGACACACAGGTCAGGGACACGGGTCAGGGACACGGGTCACACGGGTCAGGGACACGGGTCACACGGGTCAGGGACACGGGTCAGGGACACGGGTCAGGGACACACAGGTCAGGGACACGGGTCAGGGACACGGGTCACACGGGTCAGGGACACGGGTCACACGGGTCAGGGACACGGGTCAGGGACACGGGTCAGGGACACGGGTCAGGGACACGGGTCAGGGACACGGGTCACACGGGTCAGGGACACGGGTCAGGGACACGGGTCACACGGGTCAGGGACACGGGTCACACAGGTCAGGGACACGGGTCACACGGGTCACGGGTCAGGGACACGGGTCAGGGACACGGGTCAGGGACACGGGTCAGAGACACGGGTCACACGGGTCAGGGACACGGGTCACACGGGTCACGGGTCAGGGACACGGGTCAGGGTCACGGGTCAGGGTCACGGATCAGGGACACGGGTCAGGGACACGGGTCACACGGGTCAGGGACACGGGTCAGGGACACGGGTCAGGGACACGGGTCAGGGACACGGGTCAGGGACACGGGTCACACGGGTCAGGGACACGGGTCAGGGACACGGGTCACACGGGTCAGGGACACGGGTCACACAGGTCAGGGACACGGGTCACACGGGTCACACAGGTCAGGGACACGGGTCACACGGGTCAGGGACACGGGTCAGGGACACGGGTCAGGGACACGAGTCAGGGACACGGGTCAGAGGGACACGGGTCAGAGACACGAGTCAGGGACACGGGTCACACGGGTCAGGGACACGGGTCAGGGACACGGGTCAGGGACACGGGTCAGGGACACGGGTCAGGGACACGGGTCAGGGTTTCACGACGGGACGTGAGACACGTGTTCCAGAAGAACTAACGTCTCTGTGATGATATTGCCCTTGGAAGCGTCCGGAGCGGAGGCGGTCAGCGATGGAGGCGGATCCTCTTACATCATGTCTCTCAGAGGCTGCGTTCACCGTTAGCTTTAAGTTGTGATGCTGTTGGTCCCGGGACAGGACTTTTCATATTTTAGTATCGAAAACACCAGAGATGCACCGATCCAGCTGTTTTGCTTTTGATAACGACCGATACCGATCCTGGGGTTTGAGTATCGGCCAATATCCGATAATGACCGATACTCTATGAGTGAAAACGTTGGTCCCATTATTTCGATCCATTATCACCTGTAATGGAAAAACATTAAAGAAGAATAACTGAAGACATTTAGGTCACATTCACATCTCTCAGAAACTAAAGCTAAACTCATATGTTTAAACACGTTTATGACCCAGGCTTGATAAGGTGACATTAGGTTTTTTCTAAAACACGTTAAAACTAAGTCAAACTAACTTGAATCTGGGTCTGAGCTTCAGGAGCTCCAGCGTGGACACCTGTGTTTCTACAGCTGGGGTCGGATCGATGCATCTCTGGGAAAGACTCGGGTTCGGATATCGGTATCGTAAACGTGTCCAGTCCCAGCTCTAGTTATGGCTGAAACAAAAACTGTCCCGAGGTCCAGCGTCTTCCCTCTCAGCACAGACGAGGTCACATGACTGTCCCGTAAGGGCGTCCGAAAGAGGACTCAGATTCTGCTCCGACAGAAACACGACATTCCAGAAGCTCGTGAACGCAGCCTCTGCAGCGAACGTGCTCATGTCCCAACGGTTTGAAAAGGAAGAGACAGATTCTTTGGGCGACTGTGGAGCTTTAGTAAAGTTTCTACAGATGTTCAAAACCAGGGACTTTTGGCTCCAGCGCCGACAGCAATCAGCCCCCACAAAACAACGAGAACAAAGCAGAGTCCGTTGGGCTGTAGGCTTCACAGGTCCGTCTGTCTGAGGTCTTCAGTTCCTCGCGCTCGACTCGCAGGTTCTCCCTCGGCCCCAGAACCAAAGAGCTGAAACAAGTGGCTCCCAACCTTTGTCCCTCAGCGACAAGTCAAACTCCCCCCAAATACTTAGATCCACATCCGGCCTGTTCGCTCCAGGAACAGAGTTAATAAGAGCTTCATCGTGTGATTGGACTTTTCCTAAAGTGACAAACTCCTGCAGCGGAGTCAGGCAAGTTAAAAGAGCCGAGGCTCAGGTGACCTCACACTTTCTACGTCACTCGTGTTGTTTGTGTGTCTCATGTACACACACTTCCTGTCTGACACACACACATTTCTCGTCAAAGCGCTGCTCGGGCGTGGCTCTGGGACAGATCACGGGGACATGGGGAAGATTTCTAAAAACCAGGACTGTCCTGGGTAAACTGGGACGTCTGGTCACATCCGGCCCGCGACGTGTAGGGCATAAATCCCTGAGTATGTCAAAAAAAAAAGTAAGTCTCTAGCCCATGCCTTTTTTTAAAAAGAAATGACCAGGATGCTCACTCCAGCCACTAGGGGGCTGTTTAAATAAAAATAGAAGAAAATAATTCCTTCAGAAGTCCAGCAGAGGGCACTGACACGATAGATCAGGACACACAGCGCCTTTAGAAAGTTCTAACACACCTCGAACCTTTGCACATTCTGTCATGTTTACCATAAACATAAAGATTTTATTTTGAATGTTTTACTGAAGGTTCACACACGAGTAACAGACGACTGTGAAGTGAAAGCAAAATGAAACATGATTCTGTTATTTTACAAAAAATAGAAAAGTGAAAGTGGGGGTGCATAAGTATTCATACAGCATTAAATTGCCTTTATAACATTCCTAATGACTGCAGAAAGTTCACCTGTGTGTAATCTACTCTCAGAATAATTCCAGATGTTCTGTGAGGGCCTCAGAGCTATGGTCAGAGTGTATTGGTCACTAAACAACATCATGAAGGCCAAGGAGCTCACCAGAGAGGTCAGGGATAAAGCTGTGGAGAAGTTTAAAGCAGCGTTAAGTTATACAAAGATTTCCCAAGATTTGAACATCTCACGGAGCACTGTTCAATCCATCATTCAGAAATGGAAAGAGTATAGCACCACTGCGAACTTACCAAGACACGGCCGTCCACCTAAACTAACAGACCGAACAAGGAGAGCACTGGTCAGAAATGTGCCCCAAGATAACTCTGGAGGAGCTGGGACGTCCTGCCGCTGAGCTGGGGGAATCTGTACATGGGACAACTATAAGTCTCTACACAAATCTGGCCTTCATGGACGAGTGGTAGAAGAAAGCCATTATTGAAAGGAGGCCATAAGAAATCCCGTCTGAAGTTTGCTAGAAGTCCTATGGAGGACACAGCTCCATGTGGAAGAAGGTGCGTTGGTCAGATGAGACGTTATGTATGGAGCAAACCTAACACTGCTCATGGTCCTGAGTGCACCCTCCCCAGGGTCAAATATGGGGGGGGGGCATCATGCTATGGGGCTGCTTTTCCTCAGCGGGGACTGAGAAGATTGTACGAATAGTTGAGAAGATGGATGGAGCCAAATACAGAGACATTTTGGAGGAAAACCTGCTGGAGTCACAAGAGAACTGAGGCTGGGGCGGAGCTTCACCTTCCAGCAGGACAATGACCCTAAACACAAACATGTACAATGGAACGGTTTAAAAACAAACATATGAATGTGTTAGAATGGCCCAGTCAAAGTCCTGACCTAAATCCTATTGAACATCTGGAAAGACCTGAAAACATCTGTTCACAAACGCTCTCCTTCTGATGTGACAGAGCTTGAGTTGTTTTGTAAAGAGGAATGGGCTCAAATGTCAGTCTCTACATGTGCAAACCTTGTAGAGTCAAACCCCAGAAGACTCGCTGCTGTTATTGCAGCAAAAGGGGGTTCCACAAAGTATTCAGTCATGCTGTATGAATACTTATGCACCCCCACTTTCACTTTTCTATTTTTATAAAATAACAGAATCATGTTTCATTTTGCTTTCACTTCACAGTCGTCTGTTACTCGTGTGAACTTTCATAAAAAATTCAAAATAAAATCACAGAATGTGCAAAGGTTCAGGCGTATTAGGACTTTCGAGAGGAACTGTAAACAACACATTGGCTACAGTCCTGTCAGGCTCATTATTATTCATTTATTGAAAAAAGTTTGCTCAATAGTATTTTCCCAATAAAAACATATTATTATTGGAACAATACCCCCCCTTTTGGCCCGTGGGACATTGACTTGGAGACCCCTGTTAAGTCTAAAGGAAGCGCAGAGGAGCTTTCAGTGCGATGGTAGAAGTTACCGAGTATCAAGTTAAATAACCCAGATAACGACGCTCACACAGGCACGTGCTTGACTCTATGTGGCTAAATATTTACAGAAAATAATAGTCCTACTAAATACTAGTATCAGATATTCAAAAAACACAATTTAATGTATTGTACACTAGGATAAAGCTGCAGACTCAGTTCGACTTATTGTTGGCCCTTAGACTCAGTTCAGGCTTCTTATGTGGCCCCTTATGAAAAGTAATTGCCCCCCCCCCTGCTCCAAGGCCAAGGCCAAAGTAAAGCACACTTTCTACAAATGGCAGTACATAAAGTACGACCTACATGAGTGATCTGCTCAGAAATGTTGAAGTAATTGAAAGTATTTGGAGTAATTTACGGTCGTCGGAGCGGAGAGGACGAGGTGGAACGTTTCTCATTCTTTAAAATAGCGTTGTATTTGCTGCAGGGCGAACACGGAGAATGTGGATCCTGGGAGTCACTACTCGAGTACAGCTCATGGTGAGGCTCTGGACCCCGGGTTGGGAACCACTGTTTAAATCACAGATTCTTAAACGACTCGAAATCAGAATAAGGACACTTAATGAAATGATAGAAACAAACAGTTAAGAAGCGTTTAGCTTTAGCCGGAGCAGAGTGAGCCCTGGTCCGTCTGTCCGTCCGCAGAGAGAGCGTCAGGCAGTGGCATCGGCGTCCAGGGGGCGGGGCCTTTGGTCCCGCAAAGCACTTGAAGACGCCGCTGATTAAACGTGGAGGAGGAGGAGCGGCACCGGCTGCTAAGCTACGACGGGCCGGGAGCGCAGGCAAACACTCTGTCCGGAAGCCATGCAGTTTGAGCATCGTCCATAGCAGCCGGTGGGAGGAGTCCACGTGGGGAGCGGCGGGGCATGCGCTCAGACGCAGGAGTTCAGACAGAGCCACACGCCACGGTTTCCTGGAGGGCAGAGGGTCCAGGACGGTTTCCTGGAGGGCAGAGGGTCCAGGACGGTTTCCTGGAGGGCAGAGGGGCCAGGACGGTTTCCTGGAGGGCAGAGGGTCCAGGACGGTTTCCTGGAGGGCAGAGGGGCCAGGACGGTTTCCTGGAGGGCAGAGGGGCCAGGACGGTTTCCTGGAGGGCAGAGGGTCCAGGACGGTTTCCTGGAGGGCAGAGGGTCCAGGACGGTTTCCTGGAGGGCAGAGGGGCCAGGACGGTTTCCTGGAGGGCAGAGGGTCCAGGACGGTTTCCTGGAGGGCAGAGGGGCCAGGACGGTTTCCTGGAGGGCAGAGGGTCCAGGACGGTTTCCTGGAGGGCAGAGGGGCCAGGACGGTTTCCTGGAGGGCAGAGGGGCCAGGACGGTTTCCTCGAGGGGCCAGGACGGTTTCCTGGAGGGCAGAGGGTCCAGGACTGTTTCCTGGAGAGCGGAGGGTCCAGGACGGTTTCCTCAAGGGTCCAGGACGGTTTCCTGGAGAGCGGAGGGTCCAGGACGGATTCCTCGAGGGTCTGGAACGGTTTCCTCGAGGGTCCAGGACGGTTTCCTCGAGGGTCTGGAACGGTTTCCTCGAAGGTCCAGGACGGTTTCCTGGAGGGCAGAGAGTCTGGGACAGTTTCCTGGAGGGCAGAGAGGCCGTGACGGTTTCCTCGAGGGTCTGGAACGGTTTCCTCGAGGGACCAGGACGGTTTCCTGGAGAGCAGAGGGTCTGGGACGGTTTCCTCGAGTGTCTTTTCCCGAGACAGTTTCCGGTGGAGGACGGTGCGGAGTGAGTCTCAGTGACTTTAAAGGAAGTGGGTCAGAGGCTGTGCTCATGCTGAAGCTCGAACATAACACCTGTCCCCAGCAGAGGGCGACAGAGCCAGCCTTAAGGCGATGCATAGCCCTTAGAAACATTGGCACATGCACGGAGACGTCCGGTTCATCACGGAGCTGGTTTGCTCACGGGGCGATGCACAACATGTACAAAAGGAACCGCTTCGACGCAGAGTGTTTCAAGATGGATATTCTTCGTTTAAATTCCTTCTTCTCTATGAATTCCGTTTCCTAAATCGTGAATGACTTTAAATGTCCGGAACAGGGCCGTTTCCTGGAAGCACACTCCTGTTTTCTTGTTACTTTCCTCTTTCTCTTTGTTTCACACCTGTGTCATTTGTTGGTGCTTCGTTTGAGCGTAGTGTTTGTAATAGAGATGCACCGATCCAGCTGCCGATCCTGGGGGTTTGCTTATCGGCCGATATCCGATACTAACCGATACCAAGAGACTTTGTTAAAAGTTGTGAAGTGAAGTGAGTGAGAAGGTGAATGTTCCTCTTTTCTCCATTTTAAGATCAATCAAATCTCCGATATCGTATTTTTTCTAGTATCGGCTCCAATATCCAACACCAGTATCGGAGCGTCCCGAGTTTGTGAGCTCTGTTTTCCTATATTGACGGCTCGGCGGCGCAGTGGTTAGCCTCTCGCTTCATAAAGAGTCCCAGGTTCGTGTCCAGATTAGACTTTTCGGTGGAGTTTGCAGGTTCGAGGGTTTCCTCCCAGTGCTCTGCTTTCAGCTAGGGTATCGTTACATTCTGACGATACCAATACCTCAACGATACTGGATCGTTCAGAATCGGCGATGTTTAAGGCTAATGCTAACGGACTCTGAAAAGTCTCCCTGGACATTACTGTGATTTGATCCGTTAGCTCCACATCTGGCGCTTGACGCTCATTTGTGCACAAACAACACATTTGAAGCACTGATGAAGGACGCAGTTTTGAACATGGCCCGTGAAGGCAAGACACTTTCAAAATGTAGCAGGTAACGAAAAATGTTTTTGGCAAAAGTTCTGGATGGAAAACCGACTGGATCCAAACGATTCCCTTGTGTTCGTAGATTTAAAAAAAGCGTCTCGTGCTGTGAACCTCTGGCGAAGGCACTGCCGTCTTTGTTTGGCTTCGAGAAAACGGCCCGTTCTCGTGGATTCTGAAACTCGCGCTGAATGAGCTGATGAAGAAATGAAGGTCCGGAGTTTTGGAGACGACGGCGACAGAAACGTGATGTCGTTTACTGTCATTTTAAGGCGAGACGCTGCAGCAAAACCTTTCCACATCTCCAAACATATGAACTCATCAAACAGTACATTCTATGACGATTCTTAAAAGATTTATCTGGGAAACTTTATGATATTGTCGAAACCAAATCTCCACTTTAGTCGCTCCTACAGACTCCACACTTTACATTTGGAAGCTTTTTTAAATATCTAATTCTTGCCTGGTTTATTGAGCTTTGAAATTTGACTGAGGGTTTTGTTCTGAGGCCAATGTTGATATTTTGTTTTGGACGATTTTTCCAAATGTCTGGTTATAATCCTGTAAAAACAAACCCTTGGCCGATTTAATTTCATTACTTACTCTGTCCCGGCTTTGATTAGCTGCCGTTAGAATTAGCACGCTGCTGTTAGCATTAGCATGTTGATGTTAGCATTAGTATTTTCTGTTAGCATTAGCATGTTGACGTTAACATTAGTATGTTGACGTTAGCATTAGCATTTTAGCATTATCATATTTATGTTAGCATTAGCATTTGCTGTTAGCATTAGCATGTTGACGTTTGTATTAGCCGTTAGCATTAGCATTCTGCCGTTAACATTAGCATGAGATTTTGTGGCTGAAAATATTGGACATTTTGGTTTGATCTCTATATGAAAATAAGACCTCATATTTCTGTGGGTTCTACAGCAGAAGTTTCTGTTTATCTGCAGCGTCTCACCTTTATTTTCCAATTAAACTTTTGTAAAGCTTGTTTTTTTGTTTTTTGTTTTTAAAAAGTGGATTTTACTTTACACTCGATTTTCTCGTTCACTGACGTCGTTCTGAGCCTGAAATGATTTTGGGAAAAAGCTCAAAATAACCTGAATTTGTTTAAAATAAAAGATTGAATCCAGAATCTGTCTCCGTTTCTGTCGCGTCGTCTTCTGAACGAGCAGCTGGAGGAGGATGATGAGGGAGGTTTGGAGAAGACACTCGGACGAGACCTTCTCCTGATGAAGGCCAGAAGAACGTGGTCACAGATTGGTCAGACATAGGAGATGAAACGCTCTTCTGGTGTCGGTCAGAAAGACGTAGACATTGTGTGGACATTAGAAGCTGTAGACGTTCAGATGTGGCTAAGAAGTTGGTGAGAAGATGGAGAGAGGCTGCGGAGACGTCGTCCAGAAGCTTGTTGTTTTTGGTCGAAGATGGAGAGACGTTTGTGGGACGTTGAACAGATGTTGCTGCAGCGGTTGATGACTGTTGGCGAGATTTTGGCGAGATTTTGGCGAGATTTTGGCCAGAGGATCGTCAGAAAGCTTGCCTTCAGATGTGTGTGAGCGTGGTGGAGCTGCAGATGTCCCTCAGATGAAGCAGAGATGTCCCTCAGATGTGTGTGAGCATGGTGGAGCTGCAGAGGTCCCTCAGATGAAGCAGTGATGTCCCTCAGAAGCTCCTCAGATGTGTGTGAGCGTGGTGGAGCTGCAGAGGTCCCTCAGATGAAGCAGTGATGTCCCTCAGAAGCTCCTCAGATGTGTGTGAGCGTGGTGGAGCTGCAGAGGTCCCTCAGATGAAGCAGAGATGTCCCTCAGAAGCTCCTCAGATGTGTGTGAGCGTGGTGGAGCTGCACAGCCGCACGGTCACCGTCCCGGGCAGGTCGCTGTCCTGCCGGTTCCCCCTGTCCCGCAGGTGGAGGGTGTGCTGCTCCTGCCGCTCGTTGGGGTCGCTGAAGACGACTACCTGACCCAGGAAGGTGTCCACGATCATGTTCCGGTTGTAGATCTGAGGAGGAGAAAGAGAGGAGGACAGAGGTCAGTGTCAGGAAAGGGCCGATCTCACCGGAGAGAGTCGTGAAGACGTTTCAGACACTGACAGTCACATCTCCAAGACTCGGACTGATTGTGCACCGGCCTAGAGACTGGTTGGAGACTAATGGAAGGAGAAAGGAGGTCCGAGGCACAGCCGACTTATAAAAGTAAAAATCCTTTATTGTCCCTCGTACAATAAAGGATTTTTACTTTTATAAGTAAGTAAGACCTCCTTTCTCCTTCCATTAGTTGCTTTTGCATATGGATCCTTGAAGAGCACTTTACCACATTCTGAACCCACAGCTGCACTTACTTGCCTTTTACTAGTGGGAGACTCGAGTTGCCGCTGGTCACAGAGATCTATCTGAGACGTCTCCTGAAGATAAGGCGAGTCTCCAGGTCTCGGTGAAAACCCATCCATCCATCCATCCATGTTCTTCCACTTGTCCGTTGTCCACAGAAGGACGGCCTCATGGTTCTAACCGGGCCTGTTGGTCTCTCATAAGGGGCTTCTGGACCTGTTTGCCCTGGGAGACCCTACCAGGGGCACGAAGCCCCCGACAACAGAGCTCCAGGATCATTCAGGCCAAACCCTCCCCCACGTTAAGGTGGCGGCTCCAGGAGAGGGAAAACCAACAGGTTCTATTTCAGCTGAGTCTCCGAGAGGTCTACGCGGTCTCAGGCGTGGCGACTCTGTGAGATCTTCTTTGCAGGGACGTTACAGAAATGTCTCACAGGTTGAGGACAACGACCTTGCCCACATGGAGTCTGACTCCCCGGACATCTAAGCTGTTGGTTTTCACAGTGACCTGGAGACTCGTCTTATCTCCAGGAGACGTCTCAGAGACATCTCTGTGACCAGTGGCAACTCGAGTCTCCCACTTGTCTCAAACAACTGAGAAAAACAAACTTCTTGGGTTGTTTTTTGTTTCTCTATTCCCCAAAATCCAAAGAGCACCCCCAACATTATTTTGATATTGACTTCCTGAGCACTTTGAGTCTTCAGGCTGGTGAGAAGGTTCATGGCACGAGGTTTGCAGATATGTCCCTCACTTCATACTCACCGAGCTCTGCTCCCCCCCCCCTCCGTAACCACAGAGGATCTTCTCCTCTGATTGGTCAAAGAGCAGGTTATGAGATCTGCCCTGATAGAACGTTCTCCAGCTTTGTATTACGGCAAAACCTTCTGATCGAGCTTCAGAGTTTCCCTCTGAGGGACGAACACTTTGGGTTGAACTTCATTCATTAGGGCGAACTTCAATATCTGCTTTCACGCCTTCACCCACATGAATGTAGAGGAACGTCGTGTATGAGTTTACTCAAGAATTCCACTTCTTTATACCAGAAGTTTCCGTACCTTCGTTCTTCGTGACGAGTGAAAGTGAGGAGCGGCTCACCTCGATGTGGATGGCCTCCTTGGGTTTTTTGCGATAGAAGACGCCTTTGATGTCGAAGTTGGGGCAACGCGTGTCCTTCTGAACTGGCGACCGCACACGCTCGCCTTCACACGTGATGATGGCGTACGGGTCCACGGCTGTAGAGACAAACACACGTGATGATGGCGTACGGGTCCACGGCTGTAGAGACAAAACACACGTGATGATGGCGTACGGGTCCACGGCTGTAGAGAAAACACACGTGATGATGGCGTACGGGTCCACGGCTGTAGAGACAAACACACGTGATGATGGCGTACGGGTCCACGGCTGTAGAGACAAAACACACGTGATGATGGCGTACGGGTCCACGGCTGTAGAGACAAAACACACGTGATGATGGCGTACGGGTCCACGGCTGTAGAGACAAAACACACGTGATGATGGCGTACGGGTCCACGGCTGTAGAGACAAAACACACGTGATGATGGCGTACGGGTCCACGGCTGTAGAGACAAACACACGTGATGATGGCGTACGGGTCCACGGCTGTAGAGACAAACACACGTGATGATGGCGTACGGGTCCACGGCTGTAGAGACAAAACACACGTGATCTCGTACGGGTCCACGGCTGTAGAGACAAAACACACACGTGATGATGGCGTACGGGTCCACGGCTGTAGAGAAAACACACGTGATGATGGCGTACGGGTCCACGGCTGTAGAGAAAACACACGTGATGATGGCGTACGGGTCCACGGCTGTAGAGACAAAACACACGTGATGATGGCGTACGGGTCCACGGCTGTAGAGAAAACACACGTGATGATGGCGTACGGGTCCACGGCTGTAGAGAAAACACACGTGATGATGGCGTACGGGTCCACGGCTGTAGAGACAAACACACGTGATGATGGCGTACGGGCCCACGGCTGTAGAGAAAACACACGTGATGATGGCGTACGGGTCCACGGCTGTAGAGACAAACACACGTGATGATGGCGTACGGGTCCACGGCTGTAGAGACAAACACACGTGATGATGGCGTACGGGTCCACGGCTGTAGAGACAAACACACGTGATGATGGCGTACGGGTCCACGGCTGTAGAGAAAACACACACGTGATGATGGCGTACGGGTCCACGGCTGTAGAGACAAAACACGCGTGATGATGGCGTACGGGTCCACGGCTGTAGAGACAAAACACGCGTGATGATGGCGTACGGGTCCACGGCTGTAGAGACAAAACACGCGTGATGATGGCGTACGGGTCCACGGCTGTAGAGACAAACACACGTGATGATGGCGTACGGGTCCACGGCTGTAGAGAAAACACACGTGATGATGGCGTACGGGTCCACGGCTGTAGAGAAAACACACGTGATGATGGCGTACGGGTCCACGGCTGTAGAGACAAACACACGTGATGATGGCGTACGGGTCCACGGCTGTAGAGAAAACACACGTGATGATGGCGTACGGGTCCACGGCTGTAGAGACAAACACACGTGATGATGGCGTACGGGTCCACGGCTGTAGAGAGAACACACGTGATGATGGCGTACGGGTCCACGGCTGTAGAGAAAACACACGTGATGATGGCGTACGGGTCCACGGCTGTAGAGACAAAACACACGTGATGATGGCGTACGGGTCCACGGCTGTAGAGAAAACACACGTGATGATGGCGTACGGGTCCACGGCTGTAGAGAGAACACACGTGATGATGGCGTACGGGCCCACGGCTGTAGAGAGAACACGCGTGATGATGGCGTACGGGTCCACGGCTGTAGAGAGAACACGCGTGATGATGGCGTACGGGTCCACGGCTGTAGAGACAAAACACGCGTGATGATGGCGTACGGGTCCACGGCTGTAGAGACAAAACACGCGTGATGATGGCGTACGGGTCCACGGCTGTAGAGACAAACACACGTGATGATGGCGTACGGGTCCACGGCTGTAGAGAAAACACACGTGATGATGGCGTACGGGTCCACGGCTGTAGAGACAAACACACGTGATGATGGCGTACGGGTCCACGGCTGTAGAGAGAACACACGTGATGATGGCGTACGGGCCCACGGCTGTAGAGAGAACACGCGTGATGATGGCGTACGGGTCCACGGCTGTAGAGACAAAACACGCGTGATGATGGCGTACGGGTCCACAGACTGAGCTCACGTCTGTAACATACATCGTGATAAGGACATTATTGTTTCGGGGAAAAGTCCACTGGATTCTCTGCCACAGACCCGCGCTGTGTGGCAACTGCCAGCAGAGGGCGCTCTAACACATGCCATGTTTTTATTAGATTGTCATTTACTGGGTTCACAGTATTTGACTCGTGTTGAGTCCTGAAATAAAAAAATATGTCTGTTCATAATTTAGTTTGACATTTCAATAATAGCCCACAAACAGCTTTATATATAATAATAATAAATAACTGCATTAAGGGTTGGACTGTCACCTACTGGCCACCAGGGGGCAGCGCAGAACACTAATGGAATGCTTTTACAAGATAATGTCATGAAACACAGGAATGAGGGAAATGTCGATGAGCTAAAGCAACAAGAGAAAAAGATAAGCCGAAAACTGCAGCTAAAAGATCTCAGACTAATATTTTGTATTTTGAGAAATGTATGCAGCAAAAATAGTCCAGTCATGTCATTATTTTCATCTGCCTCTGTGTTTCTCTGTGGGGAAGGAGTATTTCCCCACAGAATTTTGGTTTGTCTTCCCTCTGGTTTTGTTGAACCCCATGAGGTCCATACTCTCACTATCTACAACATCGCCGACTTTCGGGCATAACTTTGGAACAGAGAGTAACAGGAGCAGAAAGTGATCGAGACTTTTGTGTAGAAAAGTTTAAAACGACTCCTCCCTGGTCCTTCTACGCCTCCAAGGAAGTAACATCGAGGTGTTTTTTGGAGGGTGGAGGGGGTTAAAAGTTCAATCTTGCCTAGGGTGCCAAATTAGCAAAAATAAAAATGAAAGTCTCTAATCCTCCTCAAAACCATTAGCACACGTCCTTATGCCTCAATAAATGAATATTGTGTTAATATTTTGGCTGAAATCGCGTGAGCTACAGGTGAAAGAAATGTGCTTAGGTTCCTTTTGATTTGGGGGGGAGAAACGGCTCTTCACGCAGAGTGCTTTGCTCACCTACAGTGGGAGGAAAAAGTGAGTTTGAAATTTCTTACATTTCTGCCTAAAATAAAAAATGTGTCCAATAAAAACATAACATGTAATTGTTTGGGTGGTCTGAGTTTACGCAGACACTGTTTACTAATTCTTCAGATCAGACCAATTTAGGCAGAAATGTAAGAAGTTCCAACTCACCTTGTCCTCCCACTGTATTCTCCTGTATTTCTTAAATCTTTGGTTCGTGTCAAAGGCCTCAGAGCGGCGTGGAGCGTGAACGTGCTGCTGACCTCCGTTAGTGTCCGGCCCCTGCAGCCCGTCCGAGCTGATCACGTGGACCTGAGTGACGAGCTGAGGGTAACCGCACATCCCCGTCCAGCACGTCTGCGGGGGCTCGTCCAGACACAGCTCCCTGCAGCACAAACACCACAAACATTTAACACCAGCACTGACCACAGATACACGATATGAAACAGGGAAAATGGGGATCCAACTGTCTTGAGGCCGGAGGTTCCCCCTGATGTACACTAAAACAGCAGCGGTCCAAGAACTGACCCTTGAGGCACTCCCCAAGTCATTTGGATTCAGCACTTTTCCTCCAGGTAGCACTTTAACCACATCGATTAGAGCTGGACACGATGTATGAGATCATATTGAAATGATTCTATATGACGGGGGGGGGGGGGGGGGGGGGGGCAGCAGATCAGCCAATGGCTAAACTATAAACATGTTTCTCTTCCTGTCCCTGTAGAGTAAATAAAGTAAATAAAGACATGAAGAAGAATATTTGCTCATTTACGACATCGAGTTTAGTCCAGTGTCAAGAAATGGAGAAAAACATTTGGAAAAATTGGTAGAAAGTGTTATTTAGTTCTGCCCTTCTTTATGTTTTTTAGCGATAAAAGCGATTACAGCGATTACAGCGATTAAAGCGATTAAAGCGATTACAGCGATTACAGCGATTAAAGCGATTACAGCGATTAAAGCGATTAAAGCGATTACAGCGATTAAAGCGATTACAGCGATTAAAGCGATTACAGCGATTAAAGCGATTAAAGCGATTACAGCGATTAAAGCGATTACAGCGATTAAAGCGATTAAAGCGATTACAGCGATTACAGCGATTACAGCGATTACAGCGATTAAAGCGATTACAGCGATTACAGCGATTACAGCGATTACAGCGATTACAGCGATTAAAGCGATTACAGCGATTAAAGCGATTACAGCGATTACAGCGATTAAAGCGATTAAAGCGATTAAAGCGATTAAAGCGATTAAAGCGATTAAAGCGATTACAGCGATTACAGCGATTACAGCGATTACAGCGATTACAGCGATTAAAGCGATTAAAGCGATTAAAGCGATTAAAGCGATTAAAGCGATTACTGCGATTACTGCGATTAAAGCGATTAAAGCGATTACAGCGATTACAGCGATTACAGCGATTACAGCGATTACAGCGATTAAAGCGATTAAAGCGATTACAGCGATTACAGCGATTACAGCGATTAAAGCGATTACAGCGATTACAGCGATTAAAGCGATTACAGCGATTACAGCGATTAAAGCGATTACAGCGATTACAGCGATTAAAGCGATTAAAGCGATTAAAGCGATTAAAGCGATTACTGCGATTACAGCGATTAAAGCGATTAAAGCGATTAAAGCGATTACTGCGATTAAAGCGATTAAAGCGATTACAGCGATTTGTTTATTTGTTTGTTTATTTGAGCAGTACACATAGTGCTCAAAAGGAGTGGGCTGAAGCAAAAGCTCATGATTGCCCACCCCCAAGTGCAATAAAATAAATAAAAAAAGAACATTTCAAGCAGCTACATTCATACAGACCAACTTACAAACTTACCAAAAAAAATAATAATATATGAACTGTTTATACAATTAATTGAAGCAACGCACAGCTACAACAACAATCCCGTTTCATGTACGATGTCTAGAACAAAGCAGTCAAAAAAAAAAAAAAAATGTGATCCTTAATATATTTCTTCCAGATTTTTACCCTTGATAACCGAGAGTTACTTTTATGTTATGAAGGTACATTAATAGATATTATAATCTGAGATCTTGATACTTTCCAGTTGTCATTACCATTCTCAGTATAATTTTAATTTGGGTGTAATTTTCATAATCATTATTATTATATATTTATTTAATTGAGTTATATGTGAAGTATGCTGCAAGCCCTGCATAGTGTGGTGCATTAAAAAGCCAGAGTGTAGAGCGGGCCAGATGAAGAGGGCAGTAACTCCCAATCAACAAACCCCCACATGGCTGCCCTAACAGCTGATTTTGTAGAATATGTTCCTATGCTGAGTGGTGCATTAAAAGACAAGGTTTAGAGCCCGTTGGGAGGATTCCTCTCAACAGATCCATAACCTGCCAACCCTAATTCTCCATTTGTGAATTTGAGCAATAGAATGACAACCGTTCCAAGCAGCAACACTCTTCCAGATTATAGAGGAACAATACACATAATCCATCCTACTGCTCCCCCTAGTGGCAACACATTTCTTCTTGTCTGTATATTTCAAAAGTCTTTTGTTTATATTTATATTTAAACAGGTTGATGTTTGGACATCGTTTCAATTCCATCTCCAGTTTATTCCACAATTGAACACCATTAACTGTTGGACTAAAACTTTTCAAAGTTGTGCTATGTTTCTGAATCCTAAAGTTTAATTCATCACGTAATTCATAACGACCAGTACGTTCTTGGAACCTTCTTTGTAATTGGTTTGGTAACAATTTATACCTTGCTTTGAATAACATTTGAACAGTTTGGAACTCAACAATGTCACAAAACTTCATGATCTTTGATTTTAAAAATAATGAGTTTGTGTGGTCCAAAAACCCAACTTTATGAATTACTCGGATAGCTCTTTTTTGCAACAATACTATTGGTTTAACTGTGTTTTTATAAGTACTACCCCAAACCACAGTACAATAATATAAGTAGGGCAAAATCAGAGAACAGTATAAGGTATGTAGAGCTTTGATGTTTAAAATGTGCTTTGCTTTTGCAATTACTGAAATGCTTCTAGACATTTTCGTAGATATATATTTAATATGAGATTTCCAAGTAATTCTGTCATCAATAATCACACCAAGGAATTTGATTTCATGCACTCGCTCGATAACAACACCTTCTATCTGAATTGCTTCCTGAGCATTGGAGTTACAGTTGCCAAATATCATCATTTTGCTTTTACTCAGATTTAAAGATAATTTATTTTGTTTGAACCACTTGTTGACACTTTTGAGTTCCAAGTTAACAATCCGACACAGCTGCTGTAAGTCGTCTCCTGATGCAAAAATATTTGTATCGTCAGCAAACAAGATAAATTTAAGTATTTCAGACGTTTTACAAATGTCGTTAATATACATATTAAACAATTTTGGGCCCAGAATAGAACCTTGAGGTAAACCACAGACAATTTGTCGACAACTCGACTGATAGTCACCGATTTTCACACACTGTTTTCTATTTTTTAAGTAACTGGTAACCCACTGTAGAGCTACCCCCCTAATTCCATAATGTTCTAGTTTATTAATTAATATATCATAGTTTATTGTATCAAACGCTTTACTCAGGTCTATAAATAACCCTATTGCACATTTCTTGTTATCTACAGCATTAGTTATTTCTTCAGTTATATCAAAGAGCGCGTGTGAGGTTGAGTGATTGTTCCTAAACCCAAACTGATTGTCCGAGAGTAAATTACACTTTTCGATAAAGCCGTCGAGTCTAGAGTTAAAAACCTTTTCTAAGATTTTAGAGAATTGCGGTAAAAGGGAAACAGGCCTGTAGTTTGTAAAGAGATGTTTATCTCCTGCTTTGAACAGAGGAATCACTTTTGCTACTTTCATACTATCAGGAAATTGTCCAGTTTGTAACGATAAGTTACAAATGTAAGTTAACGGCTTAGAGACACTTTCAATAACAGTTTTTAAAGTTTTCATGTCCATGTCATGGTAATCGGTCGAAGTTTTATTTTTACACCCTTTAACAATGTCCAGTATCTCCTTTTCCTCCACAGGATTGAGGAACAGGGACATAGGATTTGCTTCTATCAGATCACAATTATAGTTCTCAACGTTTACAATTTTTGCAGCAAGGTTCGGTCCAACATCTACAAAGAATGTATTAAATGTTTCGACGACTTCATTCATATTATTTAACGTGTTATCCTCATCTTTGAAATATTTTGGATAATTAATCGTTCTTGGTTTATTTCTAATTATACTATTTAAGATGTTCCATAAACCTTTAATATTATTCTTATTAGTATCCAACAACTTATTATAATAATCCTGTTTACATTTTCTAATGATACCTGTCAGTTTATTTTTATATTTCTTATATTTATCCTCAGCTTCTTTTGTTCGGTTACTTATAAAGTTTTTGTAAAGATTTTTTTTTTTCTTGCAAGCATTTAGTAAACCTTTAGACATCCATGGTGTTTCTTTACACTTTCTGTTTTTACTGTATTTCTTCATTGGGCAGTTTTTGTCGTATACCTTTTGAAATACTCGCGTAAACTCATCATAAGCCATATTCGTGTCATTCTCTCTGTACACAATACTCCAGTCTTGAGCTAAAAGCTCCTTTTTAAATGCATCAATAGTTTTCTCTGTTTTTAACCGTCTAAACCAATACTTGTTTTCCTCTTCATCTTTTACATATCCATTTTTATACATAACGAAAACTGGAAGGTGATCACTAATATCATTTATAATTAACCCGCTGACTGTGTCACTTTCTATTTCATTTGAGAAAATGTTATCAATCAAGGTTGCACTATGGGTTGTTATTCTACTTGGTTTAGTGATTAGAGGAAACAGACCTATACTGAATAAAGTATTTATAAATTCGTCCGTCTTTTTATGTTTATATGGGTTTAAAAGATCGATGTTGAGGTCTCCCCCCACAAACATGACTTTATGATTTAATCCTGAAAAGTGCTCCTCCATCCACTTAGAAAAAACATCTACATCAGAGCCAGGTGTTCTATAAATACAACTCACAATAATATTTTTCTTTTTTTGCCTTGTAATTTCAACAGTAAGGCATTCAAGTGTATCATCAACCACCATTGTCTTATTTTCCATTACTTTATAACTATAGTTGGAGTCTATAAACATAGCTACGCCCCCTCCATGCTTGTTCTTTCTGTTCATACTTATAAATTCATAACCATCAATAGAAAACTCAAATTCTCTGTCATTAGAGAATTACAGATTACAGCGATTACAGCGATTAAAGCGATTAAAGCGATTACAGCGATTACAGCGATTACTGCGATTAAAGCGATTACAGCGATTACAGCGATTACAGCGATTACAGCGATTAAAGCGATTACAGCGATTACAGCGATTAAAGCGATTACAGCGATTAAAGCGATTACAGCGATTACAGCGATTACTGCGATTAAAGCGATTACAGCGATTACAGCGATTAAAGCGATTACAGCGATTACAGCGATTAAAGCGATTACAGCGATTACAGCGATTAAAGCGATTACAGCGATTAAAGCGATTACTGCGTGCGGTGCGTGCGTGAGAGTTTTACTTGCAGTCTGAAGGCACATCAGTGAAGACGCGCAGCAGGAAGTCGCCCTGTTGCCCGGGGTCGAAGGTCGTGGGGATGATGACGTAGCGACCTTCCTTCAGCTCCTTCCTGAGAAACACGCAGCGAGAGTTGATGTAGATGGAGCAGGCCACCTTCTGCTGCGCTGTGTGCATGCGGTACTTCCGGTTCAGCTCCACCTGCAGGACGGGAGTGTCATGATTCGTCTTTTGTTCCCCTGTCGTCTTTGGTCTAGTCCGGTTTATTTTAACATGTCTGTCCTCGTGTTAATCTCCTGCCCCGCCCTGATGTGTTTCCCTGGTTCTTTGTCGTGTCATCGTCTACGTCAGACCCGGTTTGTTTGAGTTTTGTTTTCTCTCAATTTTGTTTTTCGTCATTTATTAAACATCACCAGTTTTGTTTTCTCAGAATTTTGGGTTTTATTTTCTTCATTCCACCTCCAACCGTGACAGGAAGGATAAAAAAAACACAGTATGAAACATCTGCAGGTTTTAGTCACAGTTTATCTACTTTTACTTTAATTTAGGCCCATTTTAGTCACAGAAATCTTGTTTTGACAAAAGTTAGTCTTGTTTCAACAATCAAAAACTTTACGATACTGATACCTGAATGATATTTTTTCCGAAACAGATACTAAAATATTTGTCATCTAGAACCAGAACACAGATTTATAATGTTTATTTATTCCTTTTCTTCCATTTCATTTCTTTTGTATTTGTATCATTTATTTGAGGTGAAACTTCCATTAATGACAAAAGGGCAGAAAAAAACAATTTTCAAATGTGTTCCCATTTTTTTAGGTGTTTTTCTCCCATTGTAACTAAGGAAAAGTAAAAGTCGTCCAAGTTTAAGGCCGGGAACAGTCGTCATGATTGTCATGGTCGTCATGGTTACCCGGTGGATGTCGAAGCCGATGGCCAGGTTTTCCGACTTGCCCTCTTTGGGACTGGCTCTCTTCTCATTCTGCTGTAAACAGATGAGCACCTCGTCCTCCACCTTCTTCACATCGAACACGTACTGGAACATACAGAGGAATTACAGTACCAATTCCTGGACCATGCACACTACATCACTGGTCAAGAAAAGTAATCAGCTTCTCTATTTTCACCGCAAGTTAAGAAGAGCCAGAGTCCCAGCCTCTGCTATGTGCAACTTCTACAGAGGGACTGTAGAGAGCATCCTGACCAGCTCCATCACTGTGTGGTTCTTCTACAGAGGGACTATAGAGAGCATCCTGACCAGCTCCATCACTGTGTGGTTCTTCTACAGAGGGACTATAGAGAGCATCCTGACCAGCTCCATCACTGTGTGGTTCTTCTACAGAGGGACTATAGACAGCATCCTGACCAGCTCCATCACTGTGTGGTTCTTCTACAGAGGGACTATAGAGAGCATCCTGACCAGCTCCATCACTGTGTGGTTCTTCTACAGAGGGACTATAGAGAGCATCCTGACCAGCTCCATCACTGTGTGGCTCTTCTACAGAGGGACTATAGAGAGCATCCCGACCAGCTCCATCACTGTGTGGCTCTTCTACAGAGGGACTATAGAGAGCATCCTGACCAGCTCCATCACTGTGTGGTTCTTCTACAGAGGGACTATAGAGAGCATCCTGACCAGCTCCATCACTGTGTGGCTCTTCTACAGAGGGACTATAGAGAGCATCCTGACCAGCTCCATCACTGTGTGGCTCTTCTACAGAGGGACTATAGAGAGCATCCTGACCAGCTCCATCACTGTGTGGCTCTTCTACAGAGGGACTGTAGAGAGCATCCTGACCAGCTCCATCACTGTGTGGTTCTTCTACAGAGGGACTATGAAGAGCATCCCGACCAGCTCCATCACTGTGTGGCACGGCGCCAGCACTGCCTCCTGCCGAAGGGGCCTCCAGCGCATCGTGAGAGCAGCGGAGAAGATCTGTGGAGCTCCTCTCCCCTCCATTGAGGACATGTACTCCACCCGTCTCACCCGCAAAGAGGACCCTACGTACCATCACACAGTCTCTTCAAGGTAATGCCTTCAGGGAGGAGACTGCCAGGTCCAGTCGACTAAAGAACAATTTCGTACACAAGGCCATCGGGAAGCTGAACTCCCTGCCCTCCCTCCCACCCCTCTTCCCCCCCCCCCCCCCGCTCCACAATCAAGGATGAGAGAAATATAATTTAAAACCATTCACATGGTTTGACAAATAAAAAATCTTGAATATGTGTGTAATGGTTTTCCATTTTAACCTCATGATATTTACACTTTGTTACATATATAACATTGTTATAACACAGTGTGGGAGGGTGGCCTAGTGGTCAGACTGACCTGGGGGTTCTGGGGGAGGGTGGCCTAGTGGTTAGAATAACCTGGGGGTTCTGCAGGAGGGTGGCCTAGTGGTCAGACTGACCTGGGGGTTCTGCAGGAGGGTGGCCTAGTGGTCAGACTGACCTGGGGGTTCTGCAGGAAGGTGTTCTTGTGGTCAGACTGACCTGGGGGTTCTGGGGGAGGGTGGCCTAGTGGTCAGACTGACCTGGGGGTTCTGCAGGAAGGTGTTCTTGTGGTCAGACTGACCTGGGGGTTCTGCAGGAAGGTGTTCTTGTGGTCAGACTGACCTGGGGGTTCTGCAGGAAGGTGTTCTTGTGGTCAGACTGACCTGGGGGTTCTGCAGGAGGGTGGCCTAGTGGTCAGACTGACCTGGGGGTTCTGCAGGAGGGTGGCCTAGTGGTCAGACTGACCTGGGGGTTCTGCAGGAGGGTGGCCTAGTGGTCAGACTGACCTGGGGGTTCTGCAGGAAGGTGTTCTTGTGGTTGATGCAGCCTCCGGCGCGGTTACGCAGCGGGTCGTGGCGGTGGCTCCAGCTGCCTCTCATCACCTCCTCCTCCCAGGTCTTGTGGATGCTCAGGTAGGACGTGTTGATGAGGCGGCACAGGATCAGGTCCGTGAAGTACTGGCAGAAGTCGTCGAAGGTCATCCTGCGGCAGAGGAACGTGTTTGTGAGGAGCTTGTCACGTTTCATGAGGATTCCAGATCTTTTGTCCATGTTAGAATAAAGGACTCTGAATACTTTTCCTTTTCTTGACTGCATGTTTCCTCCTGCGGTCATTAAACTACGACGAAAAGCACTGAGGTACGGACGCTGTGAATGGAACAGGTCTCACCAGAACTCTCCATCGTCCTGCACCGTGACGCCCAGCTTCTCACGCTCACTCTTACTCACTTTGTTCCACTCTTCTGAACTGCAAAAGACACAGAGACGGAGCTGAAGGATCTACAGGAGAACAGGGTCACAGCGTCTAAAGTCTTATCGGAACGAAACAAATGTCCAAATGTAATCGGACAAATCTGCCACATTCATCTTATTCTGAATCTCGTCTCCACTTTCGGACGCCATTATGAGACAGTCATGTGACCTTAGTTCATCTGTGCTGAGAGAGAAGACGCTGGACTTTGGGACAGGGGGTAATTGGGGGAAAAGTAAGAAAATAATTTGAAAAAAAGAATTGAGGAAAGATTTTGACTTTTGAAAATAATGTGGTCCTTTCATCATTGCAAAAAACCCAGGAAGTCTCGATCACTTTAGGTTCAGATATATATCGGTCTGGACTAACTTACGACCCCCACTTTGGGAACCACTGGTCTAGAACCATAAAACAGACACAATAATGTTCATTTAATCCATAAAGGACTATTTATGTTCAATGTAAGTAAGTAAGTGCTTTATTGTCATTGTACAAGCGTACAACGAAATAGTGTTCAGGTGTTAGTCCTGAGCTGCTGCGGCTGAGCCGACCTGACCAGCATGACCTTGGAGGTCGGGGAAACTGTAGCACTCGGAAGAAACCTGGCTGGCTGCCCTCTGTCTCCTCTGATCCTCTGAAATGGTGCTGCGCCTCCTGGGTTTGTCCCTGTTTCAGAGCGTGGTGTCCTGCACTGGTCAGCTCCACCTCCTCCTTCCTCTTCCTCCCTCCGCTTCACTACAGTTTTTCACCATCTCTCCTTTTTTGTTTCCTGCAGTTCCTCTTGTGACGCCTCCTCTGTGCTGCAGGGGGGGCTCTTGGTTCCTCTTCAGTGTCTCAGAAGAAGACATTTGTAGGTCTCAAATGGGTTTAGCTGATAAGCTAGCATTTTGTTTACCTTTAAAAAGCCGCTTTGTTCAGGACCATTTTAGACTCAAAGTAAACAAATCCACCAAACCTCCACAAAAACTCGGCAAAGACGAACAAAAGTATCCAGAAAAACAATGAGGAGCAGAAACCACAAATGCAGGTCGCAGAGAGCGCAAGGAGAGAGCGAGGTCGCCTCCTGTTTTCACGTCACCATGACAACACGAATGTGAACCCAGTCCAAAACCCTGTCGTGTCTGTTGTTCAGATTGTTCTGCTTCGTCCCTGAGTGAGTTTTCCAGACGCAGGCGGAGCTGGAGGAGTGAGAGCTCTGAGGAAACGCGGCACATTAGCTGTTTATTCTCTTTTTTACAGCCCACGACGGTCTTCATCTGGAGCGTCTGTCAGCGCCGTTTACAGTAAGTGCTTCCATCAAAGCCATCGATCCCTCTGCGGACTCACATACGGCTTTAATAACTGCTCTTTAATAATGCAGCGTTCTCCAGGAGACGACTTAAACACTCTTCCTTTGGCTCCAAACGACCAACGAAGACATTAAGGCTTTAAGGCGAGGTACGATCCAGAAGGAGACGACTTAAACACTCTTCCTTTGGTTCCAAACGACCAACGAAGACATTAAGGCTTTAAGGCGAGGTACGATCCAGGAGACGACTTAAACACTCTTCCTTTGGCTCCAAACGACCAACGAAGACATTAAGGCTTTAAGGCGAGGTACGATCCAGAAGGAGACGACTTAAACACTCTTCCTTTGGCTCCAAACGACCAACGAAGACATTAAGGCTTTAAGGCGAGGTACGATCCAGAAGGAGACCACTTAAACACTCTTCCTTTGGCTCCAAACGACCATCGAAGACATTAAGGCTTCAAGGCGAGGTACGATCCAGAAAGAGACGACTTAAACACTCTTCCTTTGGTTCTTAACAACCAACGAAGACATTAAGGCTTAAAGGCGAGGTACGATCCAGAAGGAGACGACTTAAACACTCTTCCTTTGGTTCTTAACAACCAACGAAGACATTAAGGCTTAAAGGCGAGGTACGATCCAGAAGGAGACGACTTAAACACTCTTCCTTTGGCTCCAAACGACCAACGAAGACATTAAGGCTTTAAGGCGAGGTACGATCCAGAAAGAGACTTAAACACTCTTCCTTTGGCTCCAAACAACCAACAAAGACATTAAGGCTATAAGGCGAGGTACGATCCAGAAGGAGACGACTTAAACACTCTTCCTTTGGCTCCAAACAACCAACAAAGACATTAAGGCTATAAGGCGAGGTACGATCCAGAAAGAGACCACTTAAACACTCTTCCTTTGGTTCTTAACAACCAACGAAGACATTAAGGCTTTAAGGCGAGGTACGATCCAGAAGGAGACGACTTAAACACTCTTCCTTTGGCTCCAAACGACCAACGAAGACATTAAGGCTTTAAGGCGAGGTACGATCCAGAAAGAGACTTAAACACTCTTCCTTTGGCTCCAAACAACCAACAAAGACATTAAGGCTTTAAGGCGAGGTACGATCCAGAAAGAGACTTAAACACTCTTCCTTTGGCTCCAAACAACCAACAAAGACATTAAGGCTTTAAGGCGAGGTACGATCCAGAAAGAGACTTAAACACTCTTCCTTTGGCTCCAAACAACCAACAAAGACATTAAGGCTATAAGGCGAGGTACGATCCAGAAGGAGACGACTTAAACACTCTTCCTTTGGCTCCAAACAACCAACAAAGACATTAAGGCTTTAAGGCGAGGTACGATCCAGAAGGAGACGACTTAAACACTCTTCCTTTGGCTCCAAACAACCAACGAAGACATTAAGGCTATAAGGCGAGGTACGATCCAGAAGGAGACCACTTAAACACTCTTCCTTTGGCTCCAAACGACCAACGAAGACATTAAGGCTTCAAGGCGAGGTACGATCCAGAAAGAGACTTAAACACTCTTCCAAAATGTAATAATGGACCGGTCCAGGTTTAAATGTGTTTTGTGACATATTAGTTACAAATTAGAGATGCACCGATCCAGCTTTTTATCTTCCAACACCGATACTGGAGGTTTGAGTATCGGCCGATATCCGATATTAACCGATACAAGAGTTAAGAGTATCTGCTGAGAGTGAAGAAGTGAATGGTCTCTTTTCTCCAGAATGAGTCTTATCTTTCTGGTTTAATTAGGCCTGAGGTCCATCAGAGCACACTCGCCTCAAACACACACATACACGGTTCGGAAAAGGAACGGCATTGACTTTTATGGGCTCTGTACAATTATACTGTTTATGTGTGCACGAGTCGTGCACGAGACGTGAGACGTGCACGAGACGTGAGACGTGCACGAGTGCTTCGCGCGGTACAGTTTTAGGAGCCTCTGGATCAGCCCTGAAGGCGCTCGGCTTCATGACTCAGGCATCTGACACACGAGACATTTCTGCTAAAACATATTTAACACAATTATATTTAACATGATTACACGTATTTAAAAGTTTGCAAAAGATTGTCCACAGCTTTCTTTAGTTTGACCATTTTTGTGATGTTTATAGTTTCACTTCTTTATTAAACACCGACAGGAAGTGACATAGATAGAGGCAAACTATTCTAAACTGTTGCCGTGCCGACCATGTTAAGTCAAATGTCACTTCCTGAAACTCAAATAAAAATAACATTTCTTCCTTACAATCGTTGCACAGGTGAAACCCGGAAAATGTAAACATCGTGTTATTCAACTTAAACTGTGAAACTAATAGATTCATTACATTCAAAGTGAGAAATGTATGGCCTTTATTTGTTTTATTTTCATTATTATGGCTCAGCTTGTAAAAAACACAAATTAAAAATCTCATAACATTAGAATAGAGTTTCACCTTCAACTGCTATTCATTTTCTAAATAAGTCATATTTTCATTCAAACTTGTCATATGGACTTAAGTTACACATTAATCTGATCATTATGTCAGATCAGTTATTCTTTAACAGCGTAAAATAAAATAAAATAAACATCGGCCGCTCCAGCAGACGACAGTTTTATTTTATTACTTTAGGTCCAGTCATAGTTTCTGTTCCAGTTTGATGAGGTACCGTTAGCATTAGCATTAGCATTAGCATTAGCAAGAGTCTGTTTGCAGATTTTGAGACTAACACAGTGAGGTTATTCTCAGCTTCAGTTTTGAAAATGCTGAGAGTCAAAACAGGAATCGGTTATTTGGAATCGATACCCGATATTGTATTTTTTCTAGTATCGGCTCTGGTGTCCGATACCAGTATTGGATCGGTGTATCCCGATAGATCACAACCTTCTATAGAGCCACTTGTCACGCCCCATGCTACAATCCGGGGTGGCTTGTTCCTCACTTGCACTGTCCCGACCAAATAAAACAAAACACAATAAATTCCCGGGACAATTCACATGAAACAAAAACTGTCCCGAACTTCAACGTTGGAGAAAACGGCCCTAAAGTTTAGTCCCTTTGTCTTTAGCCGCTCTGTCTCCCACAAAGGAAATGACCATATTTGGATCACAGCCTTTCCTGCTACACGTGGATACCAAACAGGTCAGTATTTGTGAATGACTGAGCGTGGGAAAGACCAGGAGCCACAGACGTGATGGAGGAACTTCAGGATAAACCTCAAAGACACAAGACGTCACTCAGACGTTCAGGAGGAAACGAGACTCAGTCCGTCTCCAAACAGTCCTTTATTTGTTTCTCGGATAGACTCCGCCCCCGTGTTGATACAGATCCGTGTGCTCAGTGGGCGGGGCAGGTCCGGGTCTTAACAGTGTTTGCTTTAACCTCCTCACGTCCTCCTCAGAACAGCCTGAACCTGCTCACTCTTCTGTTACTCATTTACCTGATCCATGTTCTGTAACGTCCTGTTCCGTTTTCATTTCATCGACTGAAATTAAACTGAAAGTAGTTCATGAGACTAAAACGGAGGCTTTTGCCCTAAATGGAAAGTGAAATCTCGCCCTTCCTTCCGTGATACATTTCATATGTTTAAGTAGATGCTGCAGCAAATTGGAGCAAATCTGCATAAAAACAATGTCCTCGTCTACAGTTGTAACTAGAGTTTATCAAGTAACTTATTCTTTTTATTATGTTTTGAAAACGCAACAAAAATGTGATAAAAATAAACCCTTTTAAAAGTGATGTTCTGTAGGTCTTAGCTTTCAAATGAGCTCTGGCCCATAGGCTGTAAACCCCAGAGAAGTGTGTAGATTTGGGTAAAGACAGTGCAGTAAGAGGTTAACAGAGGCGGAAGGTTCTGGAGCGGCAGACGAGCGCCTCGGCCGCGTTGCCATGGTGACGAGTGATATCGAACAGTCGGGCGCTCAGAGGTCTCCTGGGGATAATGACATCATCAGCCCGACTGCGATTATTCACCCGCGCTGACGTTTCTCATTAGTCGACTTTCCCGGGCTCTTTCCTGGACTCGCAGTTTCTCTTTAGAAGAAATGTCACGTTTTTTATAAAATGTAAAAAAGTTTCCAATAATTTGTACAAAGTCCAGTACCTGTCGTGATATAAACGTCCTGTATTCAGATAAAGGTTTGTACCTGTCGTGATATAAACGTCCTGTATTCAGATAAAGGTTTGTACCTGTCGTGATAAAAACGTCCTGTATTCAGATAAAGGTTTGTACCTGTCGTGATATAAACGTCTTTATTCAGATAAAGGTTTGTACCTATCGTGATATAAACGTCTTTATTCAGATAAAGGTTTGTACCTGTCGTGATATAAACGTCCTGTATTCAGATAAAGGTTTGTACCTGTCGTGATAAAAACGTCCTGTATTCAGATAAAGGTTTGTACCTGTCGTGATATAAACGTCTTTATTCAGATAAAGGTTTGTACCTATCGTGATAAAAACGTCCTGTATTCAGATAAAGGTTTGGACCTGTCGTGACATAAACGTCCTGTATTCAGATAAAGGTTTGTACCTGTCGTGATATAAACGTCCTGTATTCTGATAAAGGTTTGTACCTGTCGTGATATAAACGTCCTGTATTCAGATAAAGGTTTGTACCTGTCGTGATATAAACGTCCTGTATTCAGATAAAGGTTTGTACCTGTCGTGATAAAAACGTCCTGTATTCAGATAAAGGTTTGTACCTGTCGTGATATAAACGTCTTTATTCAGATAAAGGTTTGTACCTATCGTGATATAAACGTCTTTATTCAGATAAAGGTTTGTACCTGTCGTGATATAAACGTCCTGTATTCAGATAAAGGTTTGTACCTGTCGTGATAAAAACGTCCTGTATTCAGATAAAGGTTTGTACCTGTCGTGATATAAACGTCTTTATTCAGATAAAGGTTTGTACCTATCGTGATAAAAACGTCCTGTATTCAGATAAAGGTTTGGACCTGTCGTGACATAAACGTCCTGTATTCAGATAAAGGTTTGTACCTGTCGTGATATAAACGTCCTGTATTCTGATAAAGGTTTGTACCTGTCGTGATATAAACGTCCTGTATTCAGATAAAGGTTTGTACCTATCGTGATAAAAACGTCCTGTATTCAGATAAAGGTTTGTACCTGTCGTGATATAAACGTCCTTTATTCAGATAAAGGTTTGGACCTGTCGTGACATAAACGTCCTGTATTCAGATAAAGGTTTGGACCTGTCGTGATATAAACGTCTTTATTCAGATAAAGGTTTGTACCTGTCGTGATATAAACGTCCTGTATTCAGATAAAGGTTTGTACCTGTCGTGACATAAACGTCCTGTATTCAGATAAAGGTTTGGACCTGTCGTGATATAAACGTCTTTATTCAGATAAAGGTTTGTACCTGTCGTGATATAAACGTCCTGTATTCTGATAAAGGTTTGTACCTGTCGTGATATAAACGTCCTGTATTCAGATAAAGGTTTGTACCTGTCGTGATATAAACATCCTGTATTCAGATAAAGGTTTGGACCTGTCATGATATAAACATCCTGTATTCAGATAAAGGTTTGTACCTGTCGTGATATAAACATCCTGTATTCAGATAAAGGTTTGTACCTGTCGTGATATAAACGTCCTGTATTCAGATAAAGGTTTGTACCTGTCGTGATATAAACATCCTGTATTCAGATAAAGGTTTGTACCTGTCGTGACATAAACGTCCTGTATTCTGATAAAGGTTTGGACCTGTCGTGATATAAACGTCTTTATTCAGATAAAGGTTTGTACCTGTCGTGATATAAACGTCCTGTATTCAGATAAAGGTTTGTACCTGTCGTGATATAAACGTCCTGTATTCAGATAAAGGTTTGTACCTGTCGTGATATAAGCGTCTTTATTCAGATAAAGGTTTGTACCTGTCGTGATATAAACGTCTTTATTCAGATAAAGGTTTGTACCTGTCGTGATATAAACGTCCTGTATTCAGATAAAGGTTTGTACCTGTCGTGATATAAGCGTCTTTATTCAGATAAAGGTTTGTACCTGTCGTGATATAAGCGTCTTTATTCAGATAAAGGTTTGTACCTGTCGTGATATAAACGTCTTTATTCAGATAAAGGTTTGTACCTGTCGTGATATAAACGTCCTGTATTCAGATAAAGGTTTGTACCTGTCGTGATATAAACGTCCTGTATTCTGATAAAGGTTTGTACCTGTCGTGATATAAACGTCCTGTATTCAGATAAAGGTTTGTACCTGTCGTGATATAAACGTCTGTATTCTGATAAAGGTTTGTACCTGTCGTGATATAAACGTCCTTTATTCTGATAAAGGTTTGTACCTGTCGTGATATAAACGTCCTGTATTCAGATAAAGGTTTGTACCTGTCGTGATATAAACGTCCTGTATTCAGATAAAGGTTTGTACCTGTCGAGATATAAACGTCCTGTATTCTGATAAAGGTTTGTACCTGTCGTGATATAAACGTCCTGTATTCTGATAAAGGTTTGTACCTGTCGTGATATAAACGTCCTGTATTCAGATAAAGGTTTGTACCTGTCGAGATATAAACGTCCTGTATTCTGATAAAGGTTTGTACCTGTCGTGATATAAACGTCCTGTATTCTGATAAAGGTTTGTACCTGTCGTGATATAAACGTCCTGTATTCTGATAAAGGTTTGTACCTGTCGCTCCAGGGCCCGCTCCACTCCTTCTCTCCCCAGGGGTTCCTCATGCGGATCATTTGCAGCTTCTCGGACTTGAAGAAGGCGAGCAGCCCGTGACCCAGACGTACTTTCTTCACGTCTGTCACGGCGTAGGCGTGACCTTTGACCAGGCCGCAGTCCAGACGCGCCTCCATGTCCTCGATGCACGTGGCCTAAAGGTCACACACAGACACCACACGTCCAGAACTGCCCTTCAGAGGTCTTTGAGGATCTGCATTTGACTTGAGTGTTTGTGTTGGGACCGTATTACTTTGAGTCAGTAATACTTGAGCAGTAGTTTCTGTACTTGTACTGGCTGATGAAAAGTACTCGGCGTGTGGCGTCGTACCCGGATGGAGCAGCTGATGAGGCCGTCACGGTTGTGCACCTTCAGCACTCTCTCGAACAGCTGGTTCCGCGCGGCCTCGTCCGTCGCCATCTGCCCCTCCAGGAGGTCCACGGGCTCCGACACGCCGCCCGTGAAGTCCACCAGCGCGTCGGCCGTGTTCCCGCCGTCCAGCGCCTCGTAGCAGCCGTAAACTCTGGAACACAAGTTATCATGATACAATAAGACGATACCAGACGATATCAGAGCAGTAATACACTCTGAACTACAGCACAAGTTATCATGATACAATATGACGATACCAGACGATATCAGAGCAGTAATACACTCTGAACTACAGCACAAGTTATCATGATACAATATGACGATACCAGACGATATCAGAGCAGTAATACACTCTGAACTACAGCACAAGTTATCATGATACAATATGACGATACCAGACGATATCAGAGCAGTAATACACTCTGAACTACAGCACAAGTTATCATGATACAATATGACGATACCAGACGATATCAGAGCAGTAATACACTCTGAACTACAGCACAAGTTATCATGATACAATAAGACGATACCAGACGATATCAGAGCAGTAATACACTCTGAACTACAGCACAAGTTATCATGATACAATATGAGACGATACCAGACGATATCAGAGCAGTAATACACTCTGAACTACAGCACAAGTTATCATGATACAATAAGAGACGATACCAGACGATATCAGAGCAGTAATACACTCTGAACTACAGCACAAGTTATCATGATACAATAAGAGACGATACCAGACGATATCAGAGCAGTAATACACTCTGAACTACAGCACAAGTTATCATGATACAATAAGAGACGATACCAGACGATATCAGAGCAGTAATACACTCTGAACTACAGCACAAGTTATCATGATACAATAAGAGACGATACCAGACGATATCAGAGCAGTAATACACTCTGAACTACAGCACAAGTTATCATGATACAATAAGAGACGATACCAGACGATATCAGAGCAGTAATACACTCTGAACTACAGCACAAGTTATCATGATACAATAAGAGACGATACCAGACGATATCAGAGCAGTAATACACTCTGAACTACAGCACAAGTTATCATGATACAATATGACGATACCAGACGATATCAGAGCAGTAATACACTCTGAACTACAGCACAAGTTATCATGATACAATATGACGATACCAGACGATATCAGAGCAGTAATACACTCTGAACTACAGCACAAGTTATCATGATACAATATGACGATACCAGACGATATCAGAGCAGTAATACACTCTGAACTACAGCACAAGTTATCATGATACAATATGACGATACCAGACGATATCAGAGCAGTAATACACTCTGAACTACAGCACAAGTTATCATGATACAATATGACGATACCAGACGATATCAGAGCAGTAATACACTCTGAACTACAGCACAAGTTATCATGATACAATATGACGATACCAGACGATATCAGAGCAGTAATACACTCTGAACTACAGCACAAGTTATCATGATACAATATGACGATACCAGACGATATCAGAGCAGTAATACACTCTGAACTACAGCACAAGTTATCATGATACAATAAGAGACGATACCAGACGATATCAGAGCAGTAATACACTCTGAACTACAGCACAAGTTATCATGATACAATAAGAGACGATACCAGACGATATCAGAGCAGTAATACACTCTGAACTACAGCACAAGTTATCATGATACAATATGACGATACCAGACGATATCAGAGCAGTAATACACTCTGAACTACAGCACAAGTTATCATGATACAATAAGACGATACCAGACGATATCAGAGCAGTAATACACTCTGAACTACAGCACAAGTTATCATGATACAATATGACGATACCAGACGATATCAGAGCAGTAATACACTCTGAACTACAGCACAAGTTATCATGATACAATAAGACGATACCAGACGATATCAGAGCAGTAATACACTCTGAACTACAGCACAAGTTATCATGATACAATAAGAGACGATACCAGACGATATCGGAGCAGTAATACACTCTGAACTACAGCACAAGTTATCATGATACAATATGAGACGATACCAGACGATATCGGAGCAGTAATACACTCTGAACTACAGCACAAGTTATCATGATACGTTCCAGACTGAAAGACGTTTCCAGGTCCAGATCCTGAACTTTAACCAATGCCAAACAAAATGTTTCATTTTATAAAACACTCAACACACTGTGGAATAATATACTTTAGGACTGGGACAAAATATGGGATCGGATCGCAAAACCTTTGGCTGCAATACCAAGTATCAATACCTTATCAAGTATTGCAATACTTTCAATACTTGTGTTTGGAGCATTTTTATCATCACTCATGCACTTTTCAATCTTAACACTTCAGTAAATGTCAAATGGAGTTTGGTTTATAAACTGTGGACGGTCTTTTACACATTTTAAGGTGAATGTATCATAATAACTTACTGTATCGTGATACGTATCGGATCGTGACATGATCGCATGTACTGGTGCTCGTTCAACTTATACTGTGAAGACTCATTACACAAGTGACAAATGTCAAGCCTTTATTAGTTATAATAATGATTACAAACTGAAATTATAACAAATAAAGGCTCACTTTCCATGTCATGAGTCGATCATATATTAGTTTCACTAAATAAACTTTTTCATGATATTCTAATTATATAACGAGCACCTGTATTTCAGCTAAACGGTATTGCAATACCAAAGGTTTGTTAAACTGTCTTCAGCCGGACACGTCTGTTTAAGCGTTTACTGAGCCCACAGGTCCTCCAGCCTGGGACCTCCTTTACCTTCAGCTCCTCTCTGAGGTCCTAAAGCTAAAGGCTAATGCTAACAAACGGTGAAGCCCACAGGTCCTCCAGCCTGGGACCTCCTTTACCTTCAGCTCCTCTCTGAGGTCCTAAAGCTAAAGGCTAATGCTAACAAACGGTGAAGCCCACAGGCACCTCCAGCCTGGGACCTCCTTTACCTTCAGCTCCTCTCTGAGGTCCTAAAGCTAAAGGCTAATGCTAACAAACGGTGAAGCCCACAGGCACCTCCAGCCTGGGACCTCCTTTACCTTCAGCTCCTCTCTGAGGTCCTAAAGCTAAAGGCTAATGCTAACAAACGGTGAAGCCCACAGGTACCTCCAGCCTGGGACCTCCTTTACCTTCAGCTCCTCTCTGAGGTCCTAAAGCTAAAGGCTAATGCTAACAAACGGTGAAGCCCACAGGTACCTCCAGCCTGGGACCTCCTTTACCTTCAGCTCCTCTCTGAGGTCCTAAAGCTAAAGGCTAATGCTAACAAACGGTGAAGCCCACAGGTACCTCCAGCCTGGGACCTCCTTTACCTTCAGCTCCTCTCTGAGGTCCTAAAGCTAAAGGCTAATGCTAACAAACGGTGAAGCCCACAGGCACCTCCAGCCTGGGACCTCCTTTACCTTCAGCTCCTCTCTGAGGTCCTAAAGCTAAAGGCTAATGCTAACAAACGGTGAAGCCCACAGGCACCTCCAGCCTGGGACCTCCTTTACCTTCAGCTCCTCTCTGAGGTCCTAAAGCTAAAGGCTAATGCTAACAAACGGTGAAGCCCACAGGCACCTCCAGCCTGGGACCTCCTTTACCTTCAGCTCCTCTCTGAGGTCCTAAAGCTAAAGGCTAATGCTAACAAACGGTGAAGCCCACAGGTCCTCCAGCCTGGGACCTCCTTTACCTTCAGCTCCTCTCTGAGGTCCTAAAGCTAAAGGCTAATGCTAACAAACGGTGAAGCCCACAGGTACCTCCAGCCTGGGACCTCCTTTACCTTCAGCTCCTCTCTGAGGTCCTAAAGCTAAAGGCTAATGCTAACAAACGGTGAAGCCCACAGGCACCTCCAGCCTGGGACCTCCTTTACCTTCAGCTCCTCTCTGAGGTCCTAAAGCTAAAGGCTAATGCTAACAAACGGTGAAGCCCACAGGCACCTCCAGCCTGGGACCTCCTTTACCTTCAGCTCCTCTCTGAGGTCCTAAAGCTAAAGGCTAATGCTAACAAACGGTGAAGCCCACAGGCACCTCCAGCCTGGGACCTCCTTTACCTTCAGCTCCTCTCTGAGGTCCTAAAGCTAAAGGCTAATGCTAACAAACGGTGAAGCCCACAGGCACCTCCAGCCTGGGACCTCCTTTACCTTCAGCTCCTCTCTGAGGTCCTAAAGCTAAAGGCTAATGCTAACAAACGGTGAAGCCCACAGGTCCTCCAGCCTGGGACCTCCTTTACCTTCAGCTCCTCTCTGAGGTCCTAAAGCTAAAGGCTAATGCTAACAAACGGTGAAGCCCACAGGTACCTCCAGCCTGGGACCTCCTTTACCTTCAGCTCCTCTCTGAGGTCCTAAAGCTAAAGGCTAATGCTAACAAACGGTGAAGCCCACAGGCACCTCCAGCCTGGGACCTCCTTTACCTTCAGCTCCTCTCTGAGGTCCTAAAGCTAAAGGCTAATGCTACAAACGGTGAAGCCCACAGGCACCTCCAGCCTGGGACCTCCTTTACCTTCAGCTCCTCTCTGAGGTCCTAAAGCTAAAGGCTAATGCTAACAAACGGTGAAACGGCGCTTTGATGTATCTGTGAGTGTCAGTCTGCCCCGGGGCAGCTGTGGCTGAGGAGAGGGAGACACTGACTT